>JAAAKG020139364.1:0-12379 GCA_010014905.2 Druon quercuslanigerum
GAATAGCTCTTTTCGACGAAGAAGGTGTGGATCTGGAAACAGTAAGGGTGCGTGGGTTAGCGTTCGCAGATGATAAGATTGTTATGGCAGAGTCTATCAAAGACTTGTAGAGAATGTTGAATAAACTGAATGCAATTATAAAGAGCATGGGCCTTAAAATTAACGTAAATAAAACAAAAACTATGATGTTCGAAGGAAAGAGTGAGAAAACAGTATGCAACATTCTATTAAATGATTAGAGAATTGAACAAGTTGATAAATTCGTATACCTTTGTAGCTGGGGACGGGAAGACGGGATGCGGAAGACGCATGTACGTTAATTTAAAGAAGCTAGAAAAGTATGCCAGGACAGAAAAGTATCTCGAAATATAGTTAATAAGAAGAGTGTCAGCAGAGAGAACGACGCCTGAAACAAGACCTTGGATACTAATGGACCCAAGTGGGGAACCTCACATGACAACTTTGTGAGGATCTTCACTTGGAGTGATTGCTAGAGAGATCAATCAGCAACCTAGGTGGAAGCAGTGTTGCGGGATTAACGTGTTATTTAAATAAATAACATGAGAATTCTAGATCAATTTAAAAAGTCTCTAACCCCTTTCTCACACTTCTCCCTTCCCTACCGAGTGAATCACGCCTACCCTGAAAAGGAAATTGCCTAATGGTGCAATTAGCAAAACATATAGAGGTAAAATATGACGAGCGCGGTGTGGCATTTTAAACAATGATTTTGTTGCTGGTTCATTAACGGTTAAGTTTACTTTCTTTACATGTGGTTATGTTGTTAACGGCTGTGCGTGAAAAATGCCTTTTTTCTCGAACCGAGCCAAATCAACATATAAATTTACTGTTTATTATCATCAAAAAACATGTTATTTATATTGATTATCATAAAAATTTAATAAATAATTGAATAATTGATATCCTGGCCAAATTTTTTATATAATTCATTATTAATAAATAAAGCATATTTAGTTTCAATCCCGCGACTTATTTATTCGCACGTTTGTATAATCTCACAGTGTTACACAATGACTTTCTTTATTTTTATTTGAAGCATGCCACTGTCTGAAAGATTTAGACATACAATAAATTAAATATGTCTTAAATTAGTGTAATGGCTATATGGATGTAATTCCTAATGCGTTGAATTAGGAAATAAATGCTTAATGGTATTATATACACATTCAGAAACAAGAGTGAACTTATCTTGTCACTATCAATTATTTAAACCATTTTTGAATACGAATACACAGTTTTAAAATGCATGAATGAATAGGCTCAATTTTGTCGTCGAATACACTGAAAATATCTTTCCAGTGATTGTTGGCTTTATATATACCATTAAAAAAATAACTAATCGTTTTTTTTTTCGAAGTTGGAGTAGCTTGCATTGATATAGTTTTTCAAATTTACCAATTTATTGACATATTCTTCATTTCAGTAACGAACAGTTTTTCCCGATAATTAAAGAGTTTCATCTTTTACCATATAAACCATAATTTTTAAAATAAGAGCATATTCTTTTAAGTCGCTTAAATTAACTGAAAATTCTATTTCATAATGTAAATTTTTAACTTTTTCTTCTAATATTTGATGGGTCAGAGTACAATTGATAGTTACAACAGAATGTCTTGAGGAAACACCTTCCCTTAGTTATTAAATTCTTGAATGCCCGGTCCCCAACATTGAAAACTTTTTATATATTTTTCTATTTATTTTCCATTACATGTCCTAAAATTATGGTAGCAAACATGTTTAACATTGGAAGCTTATTTTGTAACATTACTTGTCTATTTTCTAGTAGTAAAATACATATATTGTTTATAATTAAAAAAACGAAAATGATTTGCAGAAATTATTGTAAATTCTTCAAGATATTTAGGCTGATAAAAAATCAAATTGTAAATTTGTGCAAAATTTTCTTTGTCTTTACAAGAAAAGCGTATTTTTAACCGAATTGTTTTCACTGAAACTACCTCTTATCAGATGTAAATATCTTAGAAGGACACCTTTAATGTACAAGATAACGATTATAGTATAGATTTTATAACGTCATGAAGCAATAGAATATTAGGCAGTAAAACTTTTCAACAAATTTTTAATTGCTATGTTGATCATTTTATCCTGTTCTTAGAAAAGATGAAGATTTTATTTACTGTGCTCTTATCCTGGGCCGTTATCCGGAATTTTATTGGTGAATAAAATAATATGATATATCTGTAGTTTAGGGATATATATATATATATATATATATATTCTTCAGGCGTGTAAATAGTATATACATGAAAGTTAAATTATTCCCTCTATTAAATGAATCATAAAAACTTATGCAAATGGAAAAAAAGGATATATACTCGTAGAACCATATAGAGCCATATGAAATGTAGATACAGCTCTATATGGTTCTATATATCCTTTTTTTCCATTTCTATAGATTTCTATAAGGTATTTAATGGCAGGTTCTAACAATTATATTATACAAGAAAGAACATCATATTTTTATGATAAAATTTAAAGAAAATATTTTTATTTTAATTTTAAACGAACGAAAAAAATGTCTGTGATAAAAATGGTTTAGTTTGTAGGTGGAAAAGCAACCCGGAAAAAATTACCCCTACCCCCTGAAAGAGGGTAGTAGTGTAACTTTGAAATTTTAAATAGAAAACTTTATTACACATTTAGATTCTTTAGAAAAAATACGCTGCCACATAAAAGATAATAAAGACAAACTGTCGGTATCTTTGGGTTGGTTAGTACATTTGTTACGTTGGTTTAGGTTGAAAGGTTCTCCTTCATAATACTATTAATCTAAAAAATCTCAAGGGAAAAATTACAGTTGGACTGTTCCGTTAACGTTTGATGAAAAACAAAAAAATGTTTGTCTTATATTTTGAATTGGAAAATAATATATTGAGGCTTTTAAACTTAATAATAAAGCACTTAATTTTCATAATATTTGTTCAGTCAAATCGAAATGATGATTTCATTCACAGATTGTCCAATTAAAAAACATACATTTATATTTTGATCGCTTTTAATTCATTTATGGTAATTAATTCTTTACAAACAAACTTCCAAGTTTACAATTCAAAATTTGAAGACTTAAATTCGATTGAAATAAATATTATTCTGATTAAATAAATGACAATTTTTTATAATTAAATTTTTCACGCTTTACTTAGCTTTGAATTTTTATTGACCCCATTTTCAAAACTCTAATCTAGAAACATTTCAATTTTTAACGTTTTAAAATTTCCATCTGACGTAATTTCATTTAGATATTCTCCAATTGAAAAATTTACTTTTAAATTTTGAACAGTTCCAATTCATTTATGATTCTTATTTTTTTACAAATAAACTTCCAAGTTTACAATTTAAAATTTAAACACTTAAATACCACCGAGTTGAAAATTATTCTAATTTATTAAAACAAAATTTTTTATAATTAAGTTTTGAACGCTTTAATCAGATTTGAATTTTTATTGATCTAATTTCAAAAACTCTAATCTAAAAACATTTCAATATATAACGTTTTGAAATTATTCTGTTTTCCAAATTTCAATCTGAAATAATTTTATTTAGATAATGTCCAATTGAAAAACATACTTTTAAATTTTGAACGCTTCCAATTTGTTGGTGATTATTAGTTGTTAACAAAAAACTATAAAATTTAAAATTTAAAATTTGAAGATTTGAATCCCATCGAAATCAAAATTAGTCCTATTAAATAGTTGACAATTTTTTATAATTAAAATTTTCACGCTTTATTCAGCTTTAAATTTTTATTGATCCCATTTTTAAAACTCTAATCTAGAAACATTTTAATTTAAAACGTTTTGTAATTATTCTGTTTTCTAACTTTCAAACTAAAACAATTTAATTTAGAGGTTGTCCAATTGAAAAACATACATTTAAATTTTGAACGCTTCCAATTTATTCGTGATTATTAATTTTTTTACAGATAAAGCTCCAAGTTTACAATTCAAAATTCAAACACATAAATCCCATCAAATTCAAAATTATTCTTATTTAACAGTTGACAATTTTTGAAAATAAGGTTTATGCCGCTTCAAGCAGCTTTGAATTTTTATCCATCCCATTTTCAAAACTTCAATCTAAAAATATATCAATAAGTAACGTTTTGAAAGTTTTCTGTTTTTAAAATTATTTTTAAAATTTAAAATTTAAAAAGTTTTTAAAATTATTAAATAAAACATACTTTTAAATTTTGAACGCTTTCAATTTATTTATGATTATTAATTTTTTACACATAAACTTCTAAGTTTACAATACAAAATTTAAACACTTAAATGCCATCAAGTTAAAAATTATTTTTGTTCAATGAAAGAAAATTTTTCATAATTAGGTTTTGAACGCTTTAATCAGATTTGAATTTTTATTGATATAATTTTCAAAACTCTAATCTAAAAATATTTCAATATATGGGTCATTCTATGTCAAATTTACACTCAAATTTTAGATTTCATTCGAGTAATTTTTTTTTTATTCTTCGTCAAAAAATATTGGCTACCTATTCCGTCTTTTTTTTTTAAGCATTTTTTTCGAAAATGCGATTTTTTGAATATTTTAAGCATTTAAAATATCTCAATTTTGAAACTTCTATTGCTACGAAACTACTGCTCGAATTAAAATTTGATCTATACATAGAAGTTAGGTTTTTTTGTCTACTTTTTAATTATAAATGATTTATTATAAAATTTATTATGCTTCTTAGAAAATTTAACAACAAAAAAATTAAAAGTTCAATATCTCGACGAAGGTAGTTTTTTTTTCTTTCTTGATTTTTTCTCATAATCTTTAAGCGAAAACAATGATAAATCAATTTACAAAATGATGTACAAAAGATTGTGAGAAAAAATCACGAAAGAAAAAAAAGTACCTTTTTCGAGATATTTAACTTTTAATTTTTTTTTTAATTTGTTAAGAAGCATAATAAATTTTATCATAAATCGTTTATAATTAAAAATTTCAAATTTCAATTCGAGCAGTAGTTTCGTAGCAATAGAAGTTTCAAAATTGAGATATTTTAAATTCTTGAAATATTCAAAAAATCGTATTTCCGAAAAAAATTCTTTAAACAAAAAAAGCCGCAATAGGTATCCAATATTTTTTGACGAAGAATCAAAAAAAAATTACACGAATGAAATCTAAAATTTGAGTGTAAATTTGACATGGAATGACCCATATAACGTTTTGAAATTATTCTGTTTTTTAAATTTCAATCTAAAATAATTTTATTTAGATATTGTCCAATTGAAAACAATACTTTTAAATTTTAACCGCTTTTAATTTATTTGTCATTATTAATTGCTAATAAAGAAACTTCTATGTTTACAATTTAAAATTTGCATACTTAAATCCCAACGAATTGAAAATTAATTTGATTAAATAGTTGAAAATTTTTTCTAATTAAATTTTTCAACGCTTTACTCAGTTTTGAATTTTTATTGATCCCATTTTCAAATCTCTAATCTACAAACATTTCAATTTTTAACAATTTAAAGATTTTGTGTTTTTAAATTTTCAATCTGAAGTAATTTCATTTAGATATTGTCCAATCGAAAAACATATTTTTAAATTTTGAACGCTTCCAGTTTATTTATGATTATCAATTTTTTACCGATTTTAACCGAGTTAAAAATTATTCTTGTTCAATAAAAGAAAATTTTTGATAATTAAGTTTTGAACTTTTAAATTAAATTAAGTTTTAATTTTAAATTTTAAAATTTTAAATTTTATTGATATAATTTTCAAAACTCTAATCTAAAAATATTTCAATATATAATGTTTTGAAATTATTCTTTTTTTTTTCAATTTCAATCTGATATATTTTCATTTAGATAATGTTCAATTGAAAAACATACTTTTAAATTTTGAGCACTTTCAATTTGTTGGTGATTATTAGTTGTTAACAAAAAACTTTCAAATTTTAAATTTTAAATTTGAAGATTTGAAGCCCATCAAATTAAATATTATTTTTATATAATAATTTAAAATTTTGAAAATTAGGTTTTGAACGCTTTAAGCAGCTTTAAATTTTTATGTGTCCCATTTTCAAAACTTTAATCTAAAAATATTTCAATAAGTAACGTTTTGAAATTTTTCTGTTTTTAAAATTTCAATCTGGAACCATTTCATTCAGAGATTGTCCAAATGAAAAACATACTTTAAATTTTGAACCGATTAGAATTATTTGTGATATTGTGGTATTTTATTAATTATTTAGCATTATAAATGTTGTAAATAATATAAATGTTGAAAAGATGGTTATGATTTTAAATAAAATTAAAAAATTAAACTTCTTCAGTGCGTCTCAAATAAGAATCTAACCTCAAATTTTCTTTATCATAATCTTTTTTAAACTGTATTTTTTTTTAAAGCGCAAAAATTTTTTTAAACAAACTATACAGCAGGATATATCCAAGATCTCCGATTCTTCTGAGGAAACCGAAGTTCGAATCCTGCGTTTTCGGTTTCCACGCGAACCTGCAGTGGTAATCATGCAACTTCTGTTTTGCGGCTCTCAAACGATAGTTAAAGTGGGGGTAAATTTCTAGCTCGATGTGGCATCTCTGTGTAGTAGGCGTAGCTGGCCAAGTATGTGTGTAGGTCAGATGAGGCTTCAACAAGAAGTCTGGGACTTTCCGCCGATCCTAACGCTAACTAAATATGGCTTAAATTTAATAAAAAAACATGTTTGAATCAAACTGGAATTTATGATAGTTAAGTTCTTGGGTCCTCTGATCACAAATCTGATTTTCGATTTCCAAAACTCGAAATGAAGGATCCAATATGACGAGCATAAAGTATTAAGTTACTACCTGGATAAAATTGGTGATACTTAGGGGCGTGGGGTCGCTAAATGATCCAATATGTTGGACCAAAATGATCAAAAATGTTTAGAACTTGATCAGGTTGTTCATAATCACGTCATTTTGAATTTGTAAAATCGAACCCAATATTTGGAATTAGTGACATCAAAAAGCTTAGTATCCATAATTTCATAAAATTCTAAGTATTTTTTATAATTTATGTCCGCTCTATTCGATCCAGCTTTTTGAATTTGAAAAGCTAATATCTGATTTTAATTCAACGACTCGAAAACCCTAACAGACCCAAGCACAAATAAAGCGGGTCGCATTAAATAATTTTCTTTTGTAATGCCCACTTATGTGTCACTTATGATCAAGATCTAGATCCTTTGGATTAGATAAGATGAATTTTGTGTACATCAGAAGTCTTTTTACAGAATCATCAGAAAGCGAGTGGATACCACCTTCTCCTGAAAGTCATGAGGATTTTAATGCACATGAAATAACAAGGCTATTACATGATTTGGGTTCTCCAGAACCTTCATATGGCGGGGATTTTCGACACAATACGTCTGCGCATCCGACTCCTGCAGAACATACTAACCATGATCAGCAACTTGTATCAAGACAACACGGTGAGTTGGATATTCATGTATTTTGTTAAAAATTAAACTAAATTTTGGATAAAATTTTAATTTGTCTTTTTTTTTTGATGCACAAATCGTCTTGATTACATCTTTTTGGTTAAATATTCAACTATTTGGCTGAAGATGGGACTGCTTTGTTGAAAATTTATGTCTTGAGCATTAGATGTAAAGTAGATAATAATTAAGATCTTTGGTTAAAAATGTAATTGTCTTGTTTCAAACAAATTAGTGCATCAATCTTAAGCAATAATGACATTCATTGTAAAAAAAGCAGTTGTATTTAAAGCAAAGATTCAAGAAAGAATGAAAGAATGATGTTGAATTTCTATGATTGTAGAGTTTTCGGTTGCCAATTCTAGAAAAAGAATTGCTGAAGAAAATTCTGTGAATCACATACTTTGCAAGTGTAATTTTGAAAATGAAATAACATGCAATTCTACACTTTTCTGATTCAAGAATTTGCAGCATCTTTCTTCATTATTTTTTGTCGAAGAATTTAAGAAGAAATGAGAAATTAAGAAAAGTCTTAACAGAAATTGAAAGGATGAACCAAGTTTCTTTTTTTTAAGCGTCTTGTTGCTATTTAATTTTATTTATTTTCATTAACGCATCATAAATTTCACCTTATTTATGGCGAAATCGAATTACTGTATCTGATCGACTTGATCAATGTGTATCAGATGACGGTTTTCCTGCAATTCTCGAAAGATACTTTCTTAAAATCAAAGAAGTTCTAGTATTATTATAGGGTCAAAAAACATTATTTTATGAGTCTTGAAATATAACAATGACTTTGCCGAAGTAATTTTAAACCTGTTGAATTAGAAAGAAATATGGCTAACGATATTATATGCAAATTCATGAACAAGAGTAAATTTTTAGTAAGTTCTAATGATTAGTTGTTGAAATTCATGTCTTTTGCAAAACATAAGGAAAAAAAGAATAATAATAGATTACTAATAATTAAAATCATCTGGTCAAAACAAAGTGTGAATCTGACGCTAATTTAATATTACTATCTCCCTGAAAAAAATTAACCCTGGCAGTGTGAAAGGTACCTTGGCACAAATTATTGTTTCCTACAGACTTGGCGTACGAAATCACACCTGCTGACAATTATGTTGACAGTTTTGCGGCTAAAGAAAAAGTTTGATTTTGTACAATTACTATATAAACTGCAAAAACAGCAGAAGGTAAGCAAAGGAAACAATTTGTTTGAAAATTTTTCATTGGCCAAAAGCATTAAACGGCAAAAAGTCATATACGTTTATGGAGTTGTGCTCCTTAATTACAACGTCATTATTAACTAGTTGTTTACTAAAATACAGTTTCGCAGATACATAAAACAAACATGTAATCCTGTATTTTTTGTTTCAGAAATAAGTTCACATTCCACGAGGTTATCTGATGGTGGCCTTAATCCTGGTTTTCATCACTATAGACCTACTTCTTCTTCTTCTTCTTCTTCTTCATTTTCTTCTCATGTCAGACCTTGTCCAGACACGAATCATTCTCTTGCCACACCTTTTCATTCTGCCAGGTCTCCACCAACTGCTAAGCCACCTTTTCGTGGAAGGTCGAAGTCTCCTACTCTGAGGGAAACTTTTCCGAAAGTGCTTGGATATAGATTTGAAGATCTTGAATTAATTCGACTTATTCCCCGCAGACATCCCAATCGGATATTTGAACTTCGAAGATACGTTTTTCCTCTTGACAAACCACTTCGAATGAGAACAAGAACTCGTGTACTCAACCCCATGCCAACCAGAGAACAAATTGTTTTATCAACGTCCAACGGCGAAGTATGTGCGATACTACACAAATCATCAAGCAGACACACGATTCTACGTGCAATATTTACACCTTATCTTGAAAGATCAGTACGGGCGAAAATAAACGTGAATAGCGGCGTGGTCGAAGAATTAAGCGCTGAAGAAATCGCAGAATGTCCAGTAGAAAAAATGGATTATAGAGTATTAAGTATGTTGACCACAATTTTTCAAACCGTTTATAAATTTATTAAATATCATCATATCCCATGACATTATGCCATTTAAAGTTCGTTTGATTTTAAGTCTTTTGATGCCAAGTTAAAATGTTTTTTTTTCTCTATTGAATTTTATTTTATTATCGCTTAATATAATTTATTTTTAATTCAACAAATGTTGAAATTCGTTGTAACCTATTTAATAGAAAAGTTTCTATTCATAAATGGTCATCCATTCTAGACAAATTCAAATTCAGTGCAAACTTACGAGTTGTAACAGACCAACAAGCTTTTAGAATTTTTATATGTAAAATTAGCACAATAAACTGTAAAAGTTCTCTTATATTTGTTTTCTCTCTATTAAAATTAAAAATAAAAGATTTTTAACTTAGTAAGGGAACGTACCTAACGCGACTCCTACTGCAAGACCTTCGCGATAGGTGGAATGGCGCTGTTAGAATCTTTTGTTCATAATAACATTTATTTGTGACTGACTCCAAACATTATTGATGAAGTAAAAAATTTGATTTGTAAATGACGTTTTAATCTCGGAAACCGGTTTAAAAAACATTTAATACCTACAAAAAGATATTTCGGAAAATTTGAAACAACTTAGGAATTGGTCGTGTGGAAGTTTAAAAGCAACAATTATTATTTATTTAAATAACGTTATTTTTTATTAAATCTTTCCTTCTTGTATCTTCTTACCAATTTTGACACTATTACTGAATTTTATTGAATCCTAGATCATTTTTAAGGAAAAAATTCTGTGCAACTCTACTGTTCATATTTATTGAGAAGAAATAAAATTATACGCACTTAAAAAAAATTGATGCCGTATTTCTTGTTTCAGTGTTAAATTCAAAGTCCCAGTGTTTGCCTGATGGAGACCCTGCTCCTGGCATTCATCGCTGTGGAGCTCCACCAGGCGAGGCACCTCTTCTTGATAGGTCCTGGTCTCCTACTTTTAATCAAACTTTCTCAAGCGTACTTGGATATAGAATAGAAGATCTTGAATTTATTCGACTCATTCCCCACAACAATCCGAATCGAATATTTGAAGTCCGAAAGTACGTTTTTCCTCCAGACAAACCAATTCGATTGAAAACAAGAAATGATGTCCTGATTTCAATGCCAACCGGAGAACAAATTGTCTTATCAACGTCGAATGGCGACGTCTATGCAATATTAACGAAAGCGTCAAACAGACAGACAATTCTTCGTGCAATATTTACACCTCTTGTTCGACCACCGACACGGGCTAAAATAAACATGAATAGCGGCGCTGTTGAGAAATTGACCGCAGAAGAAATTTCTGAATGTCCAGTGAACTCCGGAAAACAAATCAAAGTGGATTACAGAGTATCAAGTATGTACACCACTATTTTTAAATCTTATATAATTTGTTTTTAAACGCATAAATCTGTCAAATCTGGTGTTTTGGGCTTATCTGTCAAATTAGATTAAATATCAGAATATGAATTGATATTGTGCCATTTAAAATAAGTTGGATACTAAGTTTATTATGTCAAGTTCACTTACTAACTTTTTGAATTATAAAACCATTCCGATATCAATGCCTAATTCTAAAAGCTTTTAGATTAAAAATATTTTGTTTCGGACGTATACTTTTAGTTTAGAATTGAATACCAATACCAATTTTTTTTAATAAAAAATATTTACATTGAATGTAACCCATTCAATAAAACAGCTTCAGTTCATAAATGGTTATCCATTCTAGGAAAATTCTAATTCAGTACAAATTGGTTTATAAAGAAACAGTGGCATGCCTATCCTAAGTTCTCAGTTTTTTTTATTTTTTTACATTCTCTTCAGAAAAAATATTAGATTTGTGTAAAATTTGATCCTCCTAGTTTTTGTCAAATGGCCAAGTTTTGAGATTCTCTGAACCCGAAAAACAGCTTTTTAGTAATTTGTCTGTCTGTATGTATGTATGTCTGTATGCATGTATTTCTGTCTGTGAGGACGATTACTTTTAAAAAATTAACAGATTACATTTGCCTTTAGATTACTTTTAAAAAATTAACAGATTACATTTGCCTTTAGTATACTCTTTTAGCGCTTTAAATTGAAGGTCAAGTTCGTTAGCGAGCCATTTTGGATAAAAATTCGAAAAGCGAGCCCATTTTGAAAATGTTTTAAACCACTTTTTTAAAGATTTGAAAATTCTGTGTACAGTTATTAGTAGTACTCGAAAGGGCTAACAATTTATTACAATGACTTTTTCCGATAAAAAAAATAGTTATAGCAGTTTCAAAAGTCGTGGGACCGATACCTCTAGAGAAAAAGGTTCTCTAAGTACTTTAGGCTGTTGCTTTTGGTGGTTTAGAACCCACCTTAAACTGTAGGTCCCCCTCCCACCACCAAAAAGGGTGTGGGAGGTGTGGTAAGGAATAGGAAGAAGGTGAAAAAAAAATGTAAAACCTTAGGGGACACATTAGAACCTTCCACAAAACTAACTAGCAGTTTCAAAAAAAAAAAAAAAAAAAAATGAACATTTTAAGCCAAACAACGCACGATATCAAAAAAAGACAAGAAAAGAAAAACGTTCGTTTTTAAAAGCCCTACAAGAGTGCCATAATAACTTTTTGAAATTCTTCGAAAAATTGAATATTCAAATTTTTATCGAAGAAAAAATAATAAAATATTCCATTTTGCCGTCAAACTATGCAAAATACAAAAAAAGATCTAAAAATAAAAATTTCTTAAAAAATAACATTAGCAGTAAAAAAAACTGCCCGCTGATTGAGCATATTCTAATCAAAACTTTGCTTATTTAATTTCTTTTTCATCTCGTGTGTGGTTTTTCAAAAAATTTAATTAATTAATTTTTACTTTCTCATTTACCCCCCCCCCCCCCCCCCCCCCTTCCCCTCTTTCCCCCCTTT
>JAAAKG020139365.1:0-34727 GCA_010014905.2 Druon quercuslanigerum
ACAAAAGAATATTTCAAATAAGAGTGTAAAGAGCGCGAAATTCAAAAAGTCACCTTACTTTTTGATCACACCTCGTATATGTATTCATTTTAAAAAGAACCCTGAATATTTAAAGTCAAAATACTCGCAATCAATTTATGTTTTTTTTTTTAATATCTTTATTGCCATATAAATTAAATATTCATTTCAATTACATACTCATCAGGTAATAGAAAGGTCTGGACGGGGCCCTACTAATCGTCGGGTGATGAAAGGGCACTCTCGTCAGGGCCTGCTCAGACGTTCCAGCTGGTACCTGATTAAAACAGCGTTAAAGAATTAGTCAGGCCTTCTCAATTTTACCCGACGAGTGCCCGATTAGAAATAGGGAAATCTATGCAGGGCCCTTCTACAATTATGAATGGTTTAATGAAATATTTTAACCATATACTCTAAAGGGCAAAAAACAATCGCTTCAAGGTG
This sequence comes from Druon quercuslanigerum, assembly GCA_010014905.2. Lineage (NCBI taxonomy): Eukaryota > Metazoa > Arthropoda > Insecta > Hymenoptera > Cynipidae > Druon > Druon quercuslanigerum. The sequence continues at coordinate 463 of JAAAKG020139365.1, forward strand.
GATTTTTCTAAAAATTGCCTAGCTACTTTTTTTAAATTGTAAACATGATGAATTTTATGCGCCTGGGAGGTACAAAACCCCCACCGTGAGTGTACCCATGGTGAACCCAATATCGGCGCAGTCTCTTTCTGTATAAACCAGTGGCAGGTAAAGAGTGTGATATTGAGAAATTGAAATTTATCAGGCTGCATGAGGTTAATTACAGAATTTTATTACATTAAATTATTTACATTTATTGCATTATGTTAAAAAATTAATGCAGAGACGACTAAAAAAGATAGAAGAAAATCGGTAAATCCGTTCAATTTCTGTTGATAATTTTGGTAATATTGCATACACTTTAAGATGAGCTACATTATTAACCATATTAACCCACTTTCCTAGTCTAATTTCATCTTTTTTGTAAATTATATCAAGAAATTGATGTTGGAGTCATGTTTTCTATAATTATAGAGATTGTATGAGGCCTTCATCGCGTAATAGTGAAAGGTCATAATTTGGGGGTGATCATTATCGGCGGAAGATTTACTGTGGTCTATATCAAAAAATAAAAACTAATGCAAAGAAATTATGAATATGCATTATTATTGTTCATTATTATGCATGATTTACTATTTATTGTTTAGTTATATATTTGCAATGGACGCAAAAGTTATAACATCTCCTCCGCTACTGTGAAGAATATTAGAACTTTTCGAATGAATAACAGTGAAATTGAACCAGAAAATATGAATTTTGAAACCAAATAGTGCATCAATCCTGAGCAACAGCATATTCATGTTGAAGCAAGCAGTTGCCTTTGAAACAAACAGATTATTATTATGTATGTCTATGATTGCAGAGTTTTCGGTTGAAAATTCTGTAAGAGGAATTGCTCCAGGAAAGACTGCGAATTGCAAACCCTTCAAGTGTAAATCTTGAAAATAAAATAAGTTACAATGCCACACTTTTCCGATTCAACAATTTCGAATTCTTCACGCAACATCTTTTTTCATCATTTTTTGTCGCAGAATATGAGAATTGAGAAAAAATGTATATTTTGTTGCAAAAACATGTCGATCACATCCTTCATGTGTACTAAGCGTATTTCTGATTTCCTTGCATTTGCTTTTCTTTCGATAAAGACAACAATAAAATAAGCCGTCAATAATTATATACTCTCACAATATCTCTGACATTACGCGAAACATTACTGAATTACATGTTAATTACATGAATCAATATCCTGATATAATTAAGAAAATAATAAAAAAATATTAGGAAAATCATTCAAAATTTTCAATAATGAGCGTAGTCTTAAAGTGAGTGCAAAATTACAAAAACTCACAAAAGAAATTGAAGTGGAGCCTCCTGAAAAAGGAGCACTCCTGAAGTGAGTGCAAAATTACAAAAACTCACAAAAGAAATTGAAGGGATAAACCGACTTTCTTATATCTTTTTTTAATCGTCTCGTCGTTATGTAATGAACATAATGCAGCATATTTAAATTAAATTTCTTAATATTTTAATAATTCCTAACTTCTCTCAATCGGCTCTGATTCTATAACACTCTAGACCTGCCGCTGTGTCACTATGAATGGAACTGCGCCAAAATTCAGTTTACCACGGGTACACTCACGGTGACGGTTGGTCCCGCCCAGGCGCATAAAATGCATCATATTTTCAATCAATTAAAAAACAAAACAAACAGACCATTTGTCGAAAAACCCCTCTTTGGAGGATTGCTTTTGGCAATAGTTTCGCACCTGCGAGAGCATTGATTACGGGGACAATTGCTTTAAATGAATATATTAGGTACAGTTCCTTTTCCTTCGCAGTTATGTTGTAGTCGGCCGAAGTCCAGAATTCGATTACGAATATAGTTCGTTTCTCGAAGTCTTGGAGAACGATGTCAGGCCTCGAGTGTGCAATGCAGAGTGCTGCCAAGAAATCGTAGTTTCAAAAAAGTTAGCACTTATCTTTTTGGACAATTGACTCTACCTGCCTTGTAGATGTCGGCAGTGCAGGGTCGCGGCCAACATCGTGAGAGCGACAAATATGGTATTAAAGCATTCTTAGGGCCACATGACGTCCTCCGAGATAATTAGTGCAGTTTCTAATACGAATTTCAGAAGAATCGAATTTTGATATTTCAGTTCTTTTTAAAGGCAATCATGCGATATTATCGCTAATAATAAAAAGATGGAAATAAAACTTAGAGCAAAATGTAAAAGAAGGACCTAATTTTTAGATGGTCTGATGATATAAAAAAGAAACTAGGAAGCATCACTTCGTTAAATGCGAGCAAGACTGCAGCGCGGATACTCGATGAGGACGTGATGAGAAGTCCTGAAAGAAGATTGAGTTAATAAATGGCTCCTGAAAATAATAAAAACAATATATGCAGGTAGCAAAGCGAGTGTGAGAGTAATTGGGCAACTGAGTGACTGGTTCGAGATTAGAAAAGATGTTAGATATTAGTCGCAGGCTAGCAGAGAGTGTTTAGCAGAATGAATACTAGCATGATGAATGTTGCCTGAAATTATCGTGAATGAAACAAAAATTACAATGTTTGAAGGAAAAAGTGAGGAAACGGTATTCAAAATTGCCCAACACGATGAGAGAATAGAATTAGTTGATAAGTACGTGTATCTTGGTAGTTCATTCACTAAAGATGGAAAGATCGATGGAGAAATAGCTAGGCGTACAAGCATTAGTAGGAAGTTTATCGGCAAGGTAGCAGGAATTTCCAGAAGTAAAGATATAACAAATAAACCTAAAATAGCGACGTATAATTCTATACTTGCACCCACTGTGCTTCAAGGTAGCGAGACCTGTACCGACCGAGAAAAGGATAAGAGTAAAGTTAACACGCGTATGCGTTAGAACACTAGCGGATAAAGTTAAGAATGAGAAGGTTCTCAAAAAAGTTTTGTACAGGACAGACTGTTTGACAAGAGTGAAATAAATTTGTTGAGATGGTTTAACCGTGTTGAGAGAATTAAAGAAGAAAGGCTGGCGAAACATGTACATTTATGCAAAGTAAATAGTTGCGTGCCCAGAATCAGACTAAGGACAAAATGGTGTGAATGTGTGAATGAAACCCTAAAGCGAAAAAATATATAAATCCAAAAAACACGAGAGTCACCTGGGTCGGAGCAAGGCTGAGAAATGCACGTTTTATTTAAATAACCAGCATTATCTCTAATTTCTAGCATGCTATTATTGCAATTTAATCTGTATCATATATTTTTGAGTGACCGTTCTCGACTGAATGGGAAAATCTCAAGATATGAATCCCATCTAGAACGTTTGGATCTTCATGAAACAAAAGTCAGCAAGCATGAACCTACGACCAAGTAAGAGCCAATTCTGTTACTTAATCACATTTGGAAACATTACCGAAAGATAAAGAGAAAAGTTGAAAACTGTTTGAGCCGTATTCCTCGACGCAGTGAAGCTGCATTATCTGCTAAAGGTTTCTCTATGAAATACTGATTATGGGTCGAAGCTAAAAAAATTAATTTTTTATAATCCTAAATATGATACACTTTGATATTAAGACATTTTTTGTAAAATCTCAAGCATTCTTACAACAAAAAACGACTTTTAAATAGAATCATAATTTGGTATGCCCACCTTTACCAGATAATAAAGCTTCAAGACGACAAGACATACTGTTCATACAGTTTTCAATTTTAATCTCTATCTCTGGGGAATGTTCCTAAATGGGATTAAGTATCCGAATTAGATCTTTCTTGGTCGTAGGTTCGTGCTTACTCACTTTTGTTTCATGAAGTTCAAAACGTTCTAGATGGGATTCATATCTAAATTATTATTCATAGCTAAATCGTCTGGGGAATCTGGAAAATCTATCGAACTAGAAGTTTAAAAACACCAGAATGCTCAAAGTACTTACAATAAATGACAAAAATAATGTGAAAATTGTAATTTTTTAGCTTGGATCTAATAATATGGCAAGGCACTGTAGTTTTAGAGAAATACCTTATGGATAAAAATTTCAGCTGGTACAAGAGATGCACAGTATGCGAGATGAAAGGAATGGCAAGCTAAAAATCTCGCAAACCTCGCAAATAAAAAAGCTGGCCAGCAAGAACATATGTGCCAAATGGTAAATAGTGGAACATTAACTGTGCCTGCTAAAGATGCTTTGGCTAGCCTAGGCAATTTCCAGACAACCGCTTCAGTAGAAATAACGTAGACGAGCATTGAATTAAATTGTACAATAAAAGAAGAATTCGTGCGTCTCTATTATGAAAGCGCGAAGATTGAAACTAAACCCGAAACGAGAAATAAATGTAGGACTTAGTTTGGTTTAGAGTATCTTATACGGAAAGTTGCAGTCAGAGATCTTATCGCTAAGGTGAAAGATATAAGCCATAATCCACTTAGCTTAGACGAACAAGCAACGGAGATTAAACGACAGGTTTATTCAGAGGGAATAAATGTAGGATAAGACACATCAGCTACAGGATTTAAAGAAATTGAGTAATTCATCCATGAGCGGTTTAAGCAATTTTGGTTTTTTATTTGAATGAAGAAATATTATTTTCTAATAAGTTTGTCGGATTAAAAAAAAAACATTTATCAGATGCTGACGGTTGGCACGATTAACGAAAGTAAATAATTATATTCATTACGAAATTTTAAACAAAATTAAATTTTGATTTATTTCGTTGAAAGAAATCATCGTATGAATAAAGAATCTGTAATTAATTAATTCGAAAATAGATTTGTTCGAAGAGAGAAAATTATTTCTTGAGATAAATACATTTGCATGTCCATAAGATTAGTTTTTTTTTAATTTAATATTTTTGGCGCTGTGCAAAAGAGGATCAACGTACTTTTCAGTCATTTTGGCACCCTGTAATTCGCTTTGGCTGCTGGGTACAGAAGAAAATAAAAAACGAGGAGAATGTAATAAATTACATTTTTTTAAAGTACATATAATAATACTCAGAGAGTATAATTATAACAGTATAATTATACTGTTGCTGTTAAAAAAATTAATATTGCAAGTTAAAATTATATTAAAATCCTTCATATCTGAAATGTTGCTAAGAAGTTTCCTTTTCAAATTTGGATTTTACACCATTTGCTTTAAAAATAATTATGTTCTATAAAAAATTTGTTTAGATTTGAAGTTCAGATAGAATAAAATTTGTATTATTTTTAAATTACAGATTAAGACAGAAATTCTGGATTTTGAGGAAAATAAAAGTCACTGATATTCCTATCTAGATAAATTTGCATGCAAACAATAACATATACATAGTTCAGACGCCTTAAGTAGAAATTTATTTTTTCAAAATTAAAAAAATAATGTTTTTGAACGCAAAGTTAAAAAACAATATAACTAATATAGAATCAGCTTAGGCAGACGATGCCGTCACCCTACAATTTTTTCAGAATACTGGAACCCAAGGGGGATACTTGACTGCTTCATGCCACCTTTCCATTGTTAGAAAATTAGGGCCGATTGAGAAAAATTAAAATGTGTCAAAATATTAGGAAATTACATTTTAATTAGCTGAATAAATTATCTGATATAATTTTATGAAAATGAAAAAAATGGGATTAAAATCTATTCAAACCTTCAGTGCTAGTTGAGAGTTCTGTTAATTTTGCCTGCACTTAAAGGCTTTCTTTAATTAACGAAAATATTAAAATTAATATTCTTAAAATTATATCAGGAAAATGATTCAGCAAATTATAATTTATAAAAAGATGGTAATTGTTTTTGTCTACTGGTCGTAGTGTTTATTATTTTGATAAAAACTCGTTTCGTCCGTTGATGTCGGACCTCATCAGTTAAGAAATCTGTGAAAGATGATTCTCTGTTTATATCTCATATGTATAATAACAATAATTATAAATATAATAATGAAAAATTTCTTACCTTAAAAATTAGAGATTAAATACCCTTTCGATGGAAACATAATAAAAATACAATAAAAAAACCCTTTAAAAAATGAGTTTTTCCCATGGTTTCGGTTTAGTATTTTTCAAATATAAACCAATCTATTGTGGGCCAACGCCATGTACACGTGTTACCGAGGCCATGGGTATACTGAAAATTATGATCTAAGGTCAGGAATATAAACCAGCAAGTGGCTTACTACTACAAAACAAATCTATATAATGTAGGTTGTACATGTAAATGTGAATGTCGTATTAATCTAAAGTTCTATGTGTAGGTGAATTCCTTGTGTAGATAAATACTAAAATCGACTTTATACAATTGGCAATAATTAACAAAAATCATTTTGATGATAAAACTAGTAGATAATGTAGTTATTTTTTCGGTAAAACGTAACGCTATATGAATTTTTTTAACAGAAAATTAATATTTATAATTCGTGGATTCAATGAGATAATCATAATAATCATAATATAGAAACATTTTTTAAGCGGTTTAAAACTGGTTAGCAGATTACTAAGTATTCTTAAACTATATAGATTAATGATCATTTATAAAAACAAATTTCAAATAGCGTTAATAAACTGCAATATTACGTACAATTGGAATTTTGTACTTGTGGGATTTTCTTTGCGGACCCATAAGAGTAGCTAAAAGTAATTAAACATCAAAATTTATGAATGATTTTTATTTTCTAATGAATTTTTAACAATTCACTAAAATAGCGTATTATTTGTAAATGATCGCATTTAAATAGTAGATTTACAAAAGGCAGACTTTTTATCACGTTAAATAAATGGTAACACTCATTTTATTTGCGCGATTCTTAAAAATAACCTAATTTCTCTATAATTTGGAGATTTTGTTTCGGCATGTAAATAAAACTAGGAGTTGAGAACAGAGAAATGCTAAAAGAAATTCACTAAGTATAAACAAGAACCACCCTAGTGTTCGCGTCGAGTGCGTGATATCACTTTATAATTATTTTTGCCTCAAATATCAAGAAACTTATTGCCGTCACTTAAAATTACTTACTCTCGAATTTTAAGGGTGGCTGATAACGAATATGAAATGAGATTGTTCAAAATTTTAGAATAAATAAGACAAGGCGGCAAAAATTAACTTTTTCTCAACCCAAAGACTGGACTAAGTTAAAATTCTCTTAAAAAATCAAAAAATTTAAATTTGCGCAACTTCCGTGTATTCACCTTTTTTTCATATGATGCATCATTTGACCACTAAATGGAATTTTTAATTTTTAGGGGATTAGGAACATTCAAGAAATTTTTATGATAATCTTTTAGCGCTTTGAAAAATCAACGTTTTTCTTTTCTTTACATTTTTTCATATCGTGCCGTAAGTGGCCTAAAATTTTAATTTTCGTTGTTTTTTAAATTTTGAAAATGCTATATTATTACACAATTAAGCCATTTCCCTTTCGGAGTAGGGGTGACTCACTCGTTGCAAAAGGTAGTATTGTGAGGAAGGGGTTATAGAATTTTTAGATTGATCTAAACTTCTCGTGTTATTTATTGAAATAAGACGTTTGTTCCTCAACACTGCTCCGTTTTACGAACTTGATCTTTCTTATTGGTTCCTGAAACTTTGTGTCAACGCGCACTTCAATCCGACTAGTCTTTCTAAAGTTACTAGACAACGATGACGATGACAACGACATAGTCCGACACCATCGTAAAACCTTTTTTTTTGGGATTCAGGAGGTCTCGAAACGTGGACATTTAAAGAAATCCTTGATATTCAGTTTGCACATAAAGCAATACCTTCGCTCTATGATGATGATCAGTGGTCATCCTTTTGAACTTCAGTACTCCACCAAACGTCTCCATTCTCCTGATGATGATGCCTTGCGACACCAAGGTTTGTGAATGAGAGAAAATCCTGTATATATTTCAGTGTAATAAATCTGCTAAAGATGACTGAATCAGATCTACGGTAGTGAAGATTAATTTGACACGGTTGGTTACGTTTTGGCTGAGGGAGCTGTTTTGGGAGTCGTGAGCCACCCGAAGTTCACTGCTTAGTCCAAGTCACGCTGATGCGTTCACTTTACTCATCACAAACTACTACACATCAATGATCGTCCTCACTGTGGCTTCAACGTCGACCCTACCCGCAGGATTCTTAGATGAGGTATATTATATAATCTACAAACATACGCAGTCGAAAAATAAAAAATCATGCTAACCAGAGGCTATGGACTCGATGCTTCCCACCTGCATTCATTTATTTTATTTCAATTTTCTCTATAATTATTTAAATGTGAATTTTTTCGATTTCCTCAGAACATTTTTATCAATAAAGCGATAATAAACATTTAATAATTGACTGCGAATTCTAGTTTTAATTTTGTCTACAATATTTTTCTTATTGTGATTCATGATATTTTATTTAAAATAAAACTTCAAAATAATTTTAGCCTATATTTACATTTGAAAATATTCGAAAACATGCTCAAAATTGTATGTCTTATTTAATATGTAAGTGTTAGAAACATTTTCTTTTTTATATATTCTTCATGAATTTCAAATAAATAATTGCATTCATAAAAATAATCTTTTCATGCGAAAAAAAAATTATAAAAAAGAAATAAAGAATAAACGAACACAGAAAACATCGAGCACGCGGCCTCTACGCAAAATCCGGGCGTTAAACTGCTGAGGTACTCGACTACTTGGGAGACGGATTTTTCAAGTCCATAAGCCCAGCGACAATTTTTAAAGACACTTTTCTTAAAACTAGCCAAATATTTGGTTCTAGAAATTTCACAGCTTTACTTTGGGATTCTGACCTTTCTTTCTAATGAGATTCAAGAAGAGAGAAAGTGTTTGTAAGTCTAATGGACTGTGTATTTAGATCAATACCGTTTCTGAATGTTAATAAGAATCCAGTAAGTTTACTATGAAAGTTACTGAATTTTGTATTGATCTCCCTAATTTCGTAAAATTAGTGACATTAGTAATCTAAGTGCTTCTGCACTTTTCGAACATTTCTAACGGCTATGCAAGTAAATGATAAAGATGATTTTTCTCTAAAGCTTAAGATGGTTAGAGCCCAATATATCGAAGGCACTTTTTGTTGAATCTGCATCTTTGAACAGTATGCACGGGGCTGTTGCAGTATATCGTCACCCCAAAGTTTTAGTACGCAATGTCCCTCAACTTTCAAACTGAGAAAATGAGGTTAAAAGTTTAACCATAAGATACTTTACAAAAGCGTAGTCAAGTGTCGAAATAAGTCTATAGGTCAAAAATAATGCATGATCAAGAACACTTTAACAAAAATCTTAATACTATTTTTGATGAGAATTATAATACGACATGTCTACAAAATATTTATAAATGAACTATTTATAATGAAGTTCTTAAGTAAAAAGTTGAACACAATAATATTTTACATTATTCTGATACATACCTGGAATTAAATGAGTTATTTGCGAATTATTGACTTTTGAGTAATGTTGCTACGATATCTTTTGAAGATAAATATATTTTTGAAAATTGTTATCTTTCAAATTAAACCTAAGTTATAGCAGTCCAAAAATGGACATGGCGTAATATCATTTTAACTTTTAAATAACGTCACTATCTTAGTTAATAATTGTTCAAAAATTTACAAATGCGGACTTGGCGTAGTATAACTCTAGGGAGACGAGATGTCATCAGTCACGTACACATTTTTGTCATGCAAACTGAGATCTGATGAGAGCAGTAAGGTAAACGTCTCAGTGACCGTGACTCGCGATCTTAGTCCTAGTAATCATGTTGTCAATTTTCATGCTTTTTATTTAATTGGAATGAACGTAATTTTTATTCGCTATTATAAAATGCTAAAAATGAGTTTTACCATTAAATTTTACTTTAAATATATTTTTTAATAATATATTGAAATCATAACCAAATTTCATGATTGCTGGGACCTTCACGATTACTGGGACATTTACCTTATACCTAATATTATATTTTTCTCAAAGCCTGGTTTTCCCTCCACTGTCCATTGACTGAATTGGAGCCATGTGCAGTATGTATGTTTCTAGGGTTAAATCGGGATTTCGTCATCAAACACGGACTAAGTTCATTGTTTAACGAGATAGGGATGTTATATCTTAATATAATACCAGGTCTGAAATCTTTTCTGATGATGTTGAACGTACAAAATTAGGAGCATAGAATTCGCATTTGTATTTATTCATGAAAAGTTCTTAAGGCTAGATATCCCTATGAGGAACACGTGGTACATATTACAAATAAAATGTAACAGCGATCAATTTGAAGATTGAAATTAAAAATACATATGCATTTAAAAGGACAAAAGAAATAAAATGTTATACGCATAATTAAATGTGGGGAATTAACAGCAGGATAGTGCAAATATACATTGATAAAAGTAAATAAATTAATTCCCACACTCAAATATATCTTTAGTCTTGTGTGTTACCAATGTGTGATTTCAAGGGTAGTAATTGAAGTGTTACATAAGTAATTAAAAAAGAGTTTCTTAAGTGATATTGTGAAGGTGCATTTCTAATTGTCATGGGTAGCTTGTTCCAAAGACGAGGGATACGAATGATCTTTAATCTTTCAGTCATGTAACAGATAAACTGAATGCAAGGTAATAACATCAAATAATACACAGCTATAGTCAAGGAAAGAAAGCGATAAGAAATATAGCCTAAACCTTTCAGATATTCCAGAAAAACAATGTGAAGCCCATCGATCAGGAGAGGAGGTAGGGTTGCAATTCTTTAAATTGATTAAGAGGAACAAGGTACTCTCATTATAGTCATGGTTTTAGCTGGGTTGAGAGTGACGCTACTTGCTAAGTCCTACTGCAACAACAGATCGACATCCTCAGGTACTTTTTGAAGTAAGTTCTTAAGAATGGTAATAGGTCTAGAAAAGTAGACCTTAAAGTTATCAGCATATTTGTGATAGTTACTGAGTCGAAGTTCGCTACCACAATCAGAGGTATAAATATTAAATAAAGCGTGAGCAAGGTTGGATCACAAAGGGACTGCATTCTTAACCACCGAAAAATCAGATCGCTCACCATTGCTAATTTGTACTATTTTAGAACGAGTCCTAAGATAAGAATCAAACTATTTTACAGCCGTAATTGACATGTAAAGCGATTTGTGCCTAGTCAATAATATATTTGGGTCAACTGCATCAGATGCCGTTTTTCCTTTTTATCAATTGCCAGCTTAAAATCAGAAGGCAAATCTTTTTAACTGAGATACCATTAGGGATACCATTAGGTAGAAGGACTGCTTTCAAGGAGTGTAGACTTTTTGACAAAAGCTGTGAAAATGTCTGCAGGGGAGAAATTGTTATCAGAGGCTAGATTTTGTAAGCCAGGACCCTGGTTTAAGGTTGTAATAAGTTCCTCAATTTAGAAAATTCAGTTAGAATAAAACCATCATTTATTCTTTCAGGCAATCTAAGTTTTTTCTTTCTTTCTTTCATCAAATCCTTGATACATGAAGTAAGCCACGGAGTGGAGTTCTTTTGTTTCATTAAGGGTATGGAGAGGCGCAAATTTGTTCAAGACCAAAGATAAAAATTCTTCTATACAAATCACCCTTATATTTATATTCTTTTCAGTAAAAATACTTTTCCAGCAATAAGTAGAAAGGTGCTTAAGAAATTTGGTTTTATTTAAAATTTTGTAATAGCGTAGACAGATGACTTATACTAGAGGAGTGATTAAGCGAGAACTGGAATTAAATGCTTATAAGGTCGTGGTTTGAAAGGCATATTCATTCGGTCTGTGCCGATATAACTTGGCATCCTCCATCTTCCAGTGGGAAAATATCCAAGGCCGCTTTTTGACCGACGAAACCGGTATAATCATCCCTCTCCGACATCCTGGGCAAAGCAGCTGGTGCGTCATATAAGGCTCCCTTGCGGTTGATGATCTCGAAGTTGTATTCGAGAAGTTCAAGGGGCTATGTGGCGAGTCTACCAGTGGGTTTTCTCAAACCACGCAACTATCTCAAGCTGTAATAGTCGGTAATTACCTTAAAATGAAACCCCTGCAGGTATTGTCGAAAATTCCTAATCCCGAACATGACTACGAGGCACTCACGCTCGGTAACCATATAATTAGCTCGGCAGCGAACAAGGTGCGACTCTAGAAGGCGAGTCCTGGACTTGTGTCAGAACCATACTCAGACAAGTGGCGCTAGCATCCGTCTGAAGGTGAAAGGGGTTCTCCTCTACGTCAGCGAATAAAGGTTAGACTGAGAGAGGAGCAGAGGTCAATGCTTCCTTCAAAAAGTCGAAGGCATCTTGCTGTTCATCATCTCAATGCCACTTTACATCCAGTCTAAATAGGCTGGTTATAAGTTCGGCCACCTCAGCGAAGACGGGAATTAACCGCCTGTAGCATGAAGCTAACCCCAGAAATCTACGAAGTTGTTTGACAGTGCGAGGAGCCGTGTACTGAGGACGGGAGCTATCTTGTCTGGGTCTGGCCTCAATCCCTGGTTATTGACTACAAAGCCTAAGTAGCGTACTTCGGCGCAACAAAATTCGCTTATCTCTGGGCTTATGGTAAAGCTATCTTCGTAAATCTTGTCGAGGGCCTTCTTTAAGCAACGCAGATGCTTCTCGAAGGCCTCCGTGACCACAAAGATGTCATCAAGGTGGGAGAATGCGTTAAGTTTTATCTCGGGAGTGATTATCTTATCTATGAATCTTTAGAAGGTGACCAGAACCTCTATAAGACCGAACAGCATATCAACGAACTGAAGAAGTCCCCTGCCAAAAACCACAAATGCCAGATATTCCTGGCACGACGTGTCCAGAGGGATCTGGTTAAAGGCCGCGCTGAGATCGATCTTTTAGGTAAATCAAGTGGTACGAAGCTGTCGACGTACGTCCGACTTGTATATCTACCTCCGCATACATGGGCTCCTACACTTCAAGGGAAACATTTCGGTACCTTTCCCTTATACGGGGGATGGCCTTGAATATCTATGGGATGCTTAACCAAATGGGTGGCGTTAAGCTGACCCTCTCTTTTAGGAGCTATTTTGCGCTTAATTAGTTCTTGTAATTCCCGATCCTATTTACTCGATAGGTTCAAAATACCACCAGAGGCTTCCTCTGTGGTTACCCAGGTGTCGAGTGGATGAACTTCGCCTTCCGTACCCAGCATCCAAATCTCCTTAAATCGCGCAATAAATACCATATCAAAATCCGATTGCGCATCTACGCCCAGAACAAATTCGGTATCCAAATTGGTGGCTACCCTGACTTCGCATTCCTTAGTAATCCCGTCGACAGTCAAAGGCAACTTAACCACACCTTAAATCTCGTTTCTGGAACCGTTTGCCAGAATCATGGAGGATCTGCGAGCGCTATCCAAACGCCTACCTAGAGAATCTAGGATTTTTGGGACTAAATTCCCGCGAATGACTGTCCTAGTCGAACCGGGGTCGTACAAGGCGTCGACTGAGAAGCAATCGATAGAGATCTTATAGTGCACTTCACCGGGTACCAACTGAGCCTGCAAAAATTCCGGCGATCTGCTCAGGATCGAAAATTTTTTGTATATACTCCTCATCGACACGTATCTCATCTAGATCTAATTACTCGCATTCCAGGATCCTCCCAGAACATAATGGTTCAGTTCACCTTTTCCTGTTTTAAATCAAAAAACGTACCCAATACCATTCTCCCCATGTACAAGAACTTCAATCACAATTGGTGTTAAGGCCTCATGGGAAGATGCGGTATCCAAAAAATTATTGCATGGCACATTAACATCCTTATAATATACCAAATCATTTAAGGTCATAATGGAAGTAATCACGGGTTTAGAGACGTCTGATATAAACAATGCGGGCATGTCTTAAGAGTAAAGCCCTGCTTTTTGCAAGCGAAGCAGTCCAATCTACGAGACTGAGCGCTCGTTTTTTCCTTGCCTCCTGAAATAAATCTTTTCCCGGACCCGTCATTCGAAGTCGTCTTCACCAAAACGGTATCTAAAAGCCTTTTTAAATTGCTCTCAGTTCTCAAACTTAAGCTGATGGTTTTTGAACCCTTTAAACGCAATTTCTTCCAATAAGACCGGCATGGCAAACAAGAGCTCTTCGTCGAAGACCTTAGTAAGCCTAGTACGATCTTAAATGCGCGTTAGAAAATCTTTGCCGCTAGTTATACCACTCCCGTGAAAAGTTATTTTCCAATTAAGGACAAAGTTTCCTACATCTCTGGAATTGTTTATACGCCACGGATACCGAGGGGCGCGACCTAGTCGCTCGCAGTTGGCACTTTCTTGGTTGTACTTGTCGTCTAGATCCAGGTTGAGCCCTCTAAAAAATCTTAGGCCAACAAATCGTGTTTTAGCCCTACTCTTGGCTTGGCGTAGCATGCTTTTGGAATTGAAAGTCATCACTCCTAATCGTCTCCGTTAGAATATTCCTTTGTGGCGTGCATTTTGGAATGACACCTGTATGCACTAAGGCCCCCGGACGACAAAGTGAGTCCAGATTCGATTGGTTTTTACGGGAATTCAGGGTGCTGTGAGGAACACCTGGTATGCTTAAAGGTCTAAGCCGAGTCGCGGCTTGGAAAGTTCAAGATATTTCAGCAGGTAACTTCTCCAGGGGCAAATCTAAACTATTCCAGCGTGTGTTTTTCTTAAAAATACTATAAGGAAAGCACGGTAAAATAAGCATGCTCCTTCTGAAATCTCCCTGAAATCTAAAGGCATCGGGGAATGAAAAATCGTCGTTTATCCGTAGGTGCTGAATCCGCGCTTTCAGCAGTGAGTACTCGAGATAGATAAGATTTGATGCATTCTGCTCACCTCTGATACTGAAGTTAAGTCCGAGTGTTTCAGGAGCCTCCTCCGCGGAACAGAAGACTTAAGGTGCATGCTTTCGTTTATGTACATAACCTTCAGTGTCCCGATATTAAGGGATCTGAGCTCGTTCTTCGTCCATCGAACCACTCCAAATGAATAGAGTACTACTTGGACGGCAAGCATGTTCGTTGCAAATACTTTGTTTCTAGTCCACAGTTCGGAAGACCAAATCTGTGTAGCGCTTCTATCAATGAGCTCAGGGCTTCAGAGATGCCATTAAGTTTTCCTCGCTTCAAATAAACCTTGGCGCATTTTTCTACTTGAAATTATATTCCTATTTCCTTGGCCTATCGTTCGAAAATCCCTAGAGCTACATGCAGTTGCTCTTAATTTTTAGCACAGATCTTAAGATCTTCTATGTAAAATACATGAGTGACCTTGTGTTTTCGATTTGCAGGTTTGCCGCAAAGGTACCCCTGTGAATAACGAAGTGCTAGAGATAGTGGCAATAATGTGAGAAAAAATAGGAGTAGGCTCATGAAGTCGCCTTGAAAGACACCTCTTTTTAAAGTGACTTTGTTAGTTGTCACAAGATTTTTTCTAGATCAGATAGTCAATCTGGTTTTCCAAAGTGGCATCAATCTCCCTATGCACCAAACGATTTGCGAATGAAAATTTAAGCTTTCCAAAAGACCGATAATATGTTTATGGAAAGTAAAATCGGAAGGTTTCCGGTAATATATCCAGGCGATCGATACATCACGTTCATCGATAGGTCACGTTGGTAGGATGCTGCATCTTTGCATACACATCTATCGATAAGCAGGTTCTCCCGACATCCTGCTACGCCTTTCTTTGAGCCGGCTTGTTCATACATTTCTTGCCACACAGGTCCGATTGCCCGAACAATCCTATCATTTAGAATAGCTGTGAATATCTTATACAGAGTGTTCAAAAAATTGATTGGACTGTAATTCTTTAGGTCGGCTAGGTTGCCCATTTTTGAAGAAGTACTGTGCGCCCTTACACCAAACACGCCGTAATTGACTCTTCCGACTTTGAATATGAGGTGAAAATACCACAATATGGTCTTGATACCATCTGGTACTGGAGCCTAATAGTCTTTCATACCTCTCAATACTTTTTTCACTTCCTCGATAGTGATGGTACATAGCTCCTTGAAGCTATTTATATACTTTGAGTCTTCGTCAAGTCTATGTTGCACTTCGTAGACTTTTCTCGAAAAGACTTCGAGCTCCTCTGGTTTGGGCGGGTGGTCGACAGCAACTGAAAGGTCTTGGAAAAGTCGAGATGGGTCAGGGAGAAACTGTTAGTTTTCTCTGACCCAGCTATCTCTCTCTCTGCTGTAGACTTCTCTTAGCGTCAGATAGTATCCGTATTCTCTCAACAATATGCTAGACTCGTCACCCAGGAGCAATTCAGCTTTCGTCACGGTTTTCACACCTCCGCTTGAAGGGTAGTTCCTTCGGGACCACCCCTGCACCATTGTCCGCAAATGCCTATTAATGTTTTGTAAACATATTCAGCAGAAACCCTTGGTACAGGGACCCTCTATCCGCAAACCGAGGACGTGTTCGGTGGCTTTTTCATAGGCCCTTCAGTTTGATTCTAGAGGAATCAAAACCGAACCGAATATATATATATTTTGGTATCCGTATTTTCGACTTATGTCATGGATAGAGCTTCTATAGTGACTAGATTTTTACTACCTCGCAAGTTCTTACAACATTCTTTTTGTTCCTCTACATGAATGTCATTCTCGTCACAATTAGAATATAGCTTATCTTCAATAATAGCTGTAAGTCATTTATAAATTGTTGGAAGACAGACTATAGGTCGAAATTTAGATGGATATTCAGCATCCAAGTGTTTGTACCAGAAGTTGTGCACCATGTTCGGACCTGAAGCTTTCCGTTTACGTCACCTTTTCAAGACCGCTAAAACATCTAAAGCTGTGATGTTTGTCAGATGCATTTCAGGGCTATTACTTGCCCTTCCTTTCTCCACTTTGAATTACGCAGCGTCTAAATTGCTTGTGTTCGTTTTTCGCCACACCTGACAAATAGTTATTCCACTCAGTTGTAACAGAAATATTACCATGAAATACAGCTCAGCACGTCCCTACACAGAAGATTTTGCGGGCGACGCGACGCACAGTGGAGCAAAAAAAGTACCCGTTCAATCAATGTTTAGCCTACATTTTTTATCTCTTTTAAATGTTGCTTTAAAAAAAAGTTTCATTTTAAACAGATTTATGTGATTCGATTTATTTAAATTATTTAAAAATTTGTTATTAACCAAAAAAGTTGAAAAATAATTTTTCCTAACTATTCCGTAAAGCAATTGCTGTTAAGATATTAAGATGGAATAAAGAAGATCTGAACACAGTTTTAAAAAGTTCCATTACCATTAATTAAGAGTAGATGCTTTTTGGTAATCGTTTTAAAAAATTTTTATTAACGACTCCGCAGCTTGGCGACTTTTCAATGAATAGGCTTAATTTTTATTTACGTAATCAATTAAGTATTTATTTTGAATGACTATTTGCTATAATACTTCACAAAGTGACGACAATTAATTATTATTTAAACCATTTTTATAAACAAATTGATAGTTTGAAAATTTTGTAGTGAATAGGCTTAATTTTTGTTTGCGTAATCAACTAAGGATGTCTTTTGATGACTCTTTGCTATAATACTTCGCCAAATGTCAACAATTATACATTATTCAAATAATTTTAATAAACAAATTCACAGTTTGAAGATTTTTCAATGAATAGGCTCAATTTTTGTTTGCCGAATCAACTAAGGGCGTTTTTTGATGACTCCATGCTATCATACTTCGCAAATTGTCAACAATTATACATCATTTAAACAATTTTTAAAACAAATTTAAATTTTGACGAATTTTCAATGAATAGGCTCAATTTTTATTTACGGAATAAACTAGGAATGTGCTTTCAATGACTTTTTGCCATGATACTTCGCGAATTGACATCAATTTTTCGTTTTTTAAACAAGTTTTATGAACAAATTCACATATTCACGATTTTTTAATGAATAGACTCAATTTCTTTTCGGAATTAACTCAGCTTTGCTTAATCACGGATGTTCTAAAACAGGAAGTGCTTCTACGAAGAACGGACATACAGCAAAAAATTCTTTACAAATTACGACACGATGTCCAAAATAACTGGTGTGAGCATTCAGTTACTCAAAAACTTTTACATCATTTTGCAGGTCGTAACTAGCGGGAAAGCGATTCACCGCGAAAGCTTTCATAGGTTTGCTACGGAGACTGCTGATATGTTTGTAAAAGAATATGATTGGTTTTATGCCACCATCAATTCATAAGATTCTGGTTCATGGAGCAAATACGGATTATTTATTTTTTTCAATACCAATTGGTCAATTATCTGAAGAGACTCGGGAATCGGCAAATAAAGACCTAAAAAGAATTCGAGAAAATAATACAAGAAAATCATCTCCAATGAAGATGCATTAAGACTTGTTGCACTCTTTGTTGTATTCTTCTGATCTTTGTATGGGAAGCTGAAGATATCAGTTTATAAAAATTGAGAGATTACTGCTTTAAAAAGCTAAAGCACTAAATTTGAATACTACGTGAGGTGATTAAATTGACAAACAATCGAAATTGTCAATCAGCAAAAAAGACACAAAAGACGTTTGTTTATAACACTTTTTTAAATTCTAAATATTTATTGTAAATTTGCAAGGTGTCACAGCAAAGCGTGATCGGAAAGACATCCCTAATTGATTTCGTAAACAAAAACTGAGCATATTCATTGACAAAATCATCAAACTGTGGGTTTGTTTATAAAAACTGTTTAGTAAATGAATAATTGCTGTCAATTTTCAAATTACCATATTAAAGAGTCATCTGAAAGTAATTCCTAGTTAATTCCGTAAACAAAAATTGAGCCTATTTATTGAAAATTCGCCTAAGTGCGAATTTGTTAAAATAATGAGTAATTGTTGTCAATTTTTGAGGTATTATAGTAAAGAGTCATCGAAATGACACACTTGGGTAATTCCGTGAACAAAAATTGAGTCTATTCATTTAAAAATCGCCAAGCTCTGAATTCGCTTTAAAAAAATGCTTAAACAATTACCAAAAAGCATTTATTTCTAATTAATGGTAATTCAACATTTATTTCTCTTAGATTTCATACCAAATCTATTAATTTCAATGAGCTAAACATTGCCAATCCCAAAGAATATATTTTATCTATTAATTGGTTTATAGCACAATAATAATTTTTCTAAATTATTCTAACCAACCCTATGTCAAAGGGTCTGCACTGGCTTGTGTCCTAAGATACATCGTCACGCCGTCTCGGAACCAAATCGTTACGTCGTCCTGTTGCCAGGTCGTAAGTATGTGCAGTGTTCGTGTCACCACGTCGTCATTTCTTCAAGCCACCTAGATCACCACGCCATCTCCGTATGGGATATCGAAACCCAGAATGTAAGTAGTTAATAACCCATGTGCTGTTGTCAATAAGCCCGTTGCCTCATTGTGTCCACATCCTCATCCAACTTCTGATTTTCCTCCTTGGTCTTACCCCATAATATCTTGCACTCAACCTACAATCCCACAATTTTCCTTTTAAATAACCATGAAACCTGTCGAGACGAGAGACTAAAATTAAATTGAATTAAATTAAACTAAAACTTACAGGAATACTATTAAACTTTTGTCTTTTTTTGCATGTTATTGATCCGATTTCTTTATTGTTTGCCTGAAATTACCTGCAAATTTTATGCCGTTTTTAGACCGGCATACATGTACGTATGATTGTATATATGCGAATGTTTGTTTGAATGTAAACATGATTTTTTTACGAGGGTTGGTAAGAAATCACTACAGATATCTTAGTATATATAAATATAGACAAAGATCTTAATTGATCACTATAATTATGCTACCAAGGACCCACTAAAAAACACCACCCTTTCTCCTTGGCATAATTCCCTCCGGAACCGCTTTAACATTACTTTAGGGGGGTGTCGTTTTCTAGCCGTGCCTCGGCTCTTCTCTTCTGTCCCAGCTTGAACTTCATCTGCCTTTATGGGCTTCTTTTCATACCTGCCCAGCTTCGCTGTTAGCGTGTGCGTCCGGGAGGCGTCTTCAACGAGACTGCCTCCCTATACTCCAAGCACCTCATCGTCCCCGGTAGGTGATCTGTTCGGGGCTTCGCTTCTTTCGCGGCACAGAGGTAGCACTGTAACGTACTTTCTCACACCGCAGCCCTATAGCCATCTTTCTCACATCTCCAGCAGTGTGTTGCTCGGTCAGGGCCCCCGCAACCGGCTGCCATATGGCCGAAGCCTGTACTCGTAACTGAGAATATTTCAGCAGTTATTCCCGCATGAAAATTCAGAAGTTAAACGAAATATGCGAGAAAAAACAAAACGGGACCGAATTAAAAACATTTTGCTTTCAAAATTTGGAGCAATATGATTTTGAGTCTAAAGTAATAGACTAAAACCAAACCAAATTTTGATTCTTGTCGAATATTTCAAACGCCGAACTTAAGAAACAATTCAACTGCGTAAAAAAGTTCGCACGTACTGCTAGCAATACTCGCGATTCGCGCTAAGGTCACGCGAAGTATCTTCCAAACAAAGGGTCCTACGAAGAAAATAAAAACATTTGTTAACTCAAGAATTAACTAAATATTAAATCTAAATTTTAATTAAAATTTTTGACCAAAATGGGAATATTAAATTAAGATACCACATAACGCTAATATATAGGGTGACCTTTCGTTACAAATAAAAACTCAATTTTAAAATAACTGAAATGTAGATCAGGGAAAATTAAAGTTACAATGCCGAAGCCTACACTCATGGACAGCGATAATGATATAAAAAATATAGAAACCCCCTCAAGACACGATGAAAATTCTAAACAGAACCTTCCAGCCGATAGAAAATACATTATTTTGGGATCTTGAAGATTTAAACCTACTGGCACGTCAATTTAAAGGAGCTTAAAGATCTTCACAAAATTTCTTACAATAATATTTAATAGCGTGGTAGACTAAGAATAAATAATTCTGGTATGATACAAACGGCGTTCCATATAGTGAACAATTGGCCGATTAAATCAACATTATATCCTAGAAAATTTAGACACAATATTGATTGAGGATGCAAAAGATTGGTGCTCAATAAACAAAATCTCTTGAAAACAACTTCCAGATGTAACCAAAAACGGACTCAGCACTCCTACTTGACAGAAATGAAAAAACGGTTTATAAAGCATTATACTGAAAAAATTGGTTATTGGCAATTCCAATCGCCAAATCGAAAGTTCGAGGGCAAGTTTTACAAACAACTGAACCTAAAGTTAAGGACAAAAACTAATAGAAGCGTCATAACAATAACAGGGATAAAATGAATCCGAGAATAATAAAGAAGATTTAAGACAAAAAAAGAATGTTCAGAAGGATTACAAAAACGGAAACGAAAACCAAAATAACCAGGATAAAAAACGGTACAAAAAGCGATTTATATTTCTACAATTTAAATAATCATTCCTACCCTTTCCAAATCATTATCAACAAAATTTTTGACCTAACTTCAGACATAGATTCCGATGGGGTTCCCGATACAATGTCGAAACTAGATTTGCAGCATATTGCCAACCTATATTTACGAACATTAGACCCAAATATAATTACAACCCCTACTATTACACATATCTTACCATCGCTTACCCATATGGGTGACAATACTAAGAGGGAACCAAACAGGTCTGAAACATAAAAAGCATTGTGAAACCGAAAGTGTAAATTTTTATCATTGCGATTTAACGGTATATTTAAAAAATGAATGCCCATATTATTCGGGCAACCAGTGAAAGTGTAGGCCGTGTATTAGAACCAAAAATAGTACAAACTAATCTTGAAACGCTAAAATTTCTAAATTCGGATAAAGATGAAATTACAAGGACACGTTTTTATCTAATGGCAAAATTCTCGAATAAATTATTTCGTATTTTGGTAGATGCAGCTACCACACGTCAGGATTCTTGGATTTGGGACAGGCTTTACGAATAAAACGAACGACATTTATGTAAGAACATAGGAAATGGTATATATTTGCCGATAAGATACAAAGCTAATTAATCCTAGGGCGTGTGTGTGTGATGTGTGCGTGTGTGTGTGTTAGTACAAGGGCAATTTTAAATCTAACTGTAGTGTGTTCTTTGGAATACAAGGTTCGTGTGAAAAGTATTTGTGTCGGCGGGTAGTGTGGTGTAAGCTGTTGCGAAGCGGGAAAAGGAATACACAAGCAAAAGCGGGCGCGCTGGCGAGTTCATTTCTGTTCTCATATAACATACAGAAAAACGGTGATCGGGTGGCTATGTCGCCCGCGACGGGTGGTTGTACCGTTTGCATTCGTGGGACAGGTCGGTCGTTGTGATGCTACGGACAAACGTAGGCAACGTCTCACTGAAAGCCTGGCAGTGTTCAGACGCACGTGACGGGTGGTTGTAGCGGTCGGATTCGTAGATCAGCTCGATCAGGCATATCGAGTGGCCTCTCAAAGCGGGAGTGGGACGATGAAACAGTAACGTTGTCGCCGGTTGGCCGGTCAGGGGCGGCTGACGCCGACGTACCCTTACCTCAATAGATGGTCGTAGGTGCGCCTGTCGGCCACCGATCGAGTCGACTACAGGAGGAGGGAGTGACGGAGACGTCAGATCGGCTACCAGGGTTGTTGGCTCCCATATGTTAATCGGGTCGCCGTACCCGAGGAACTCTTTGTTGTCTCGTCGCGGGTCTTTTTTATACATTCTCGCGTCCGGTGTTCTAGTGGCTCACGCAGGCGCGCTGTTGGGTCTGTTAAAACGGGGACAGTCGGGTTCAAAGTATGCACGCTTATACAATTATATCTATGCGTATGCATATGTACATATGTAACGATCCGAGGTACTGCTCGTTACAAACTTATCCACACGCACTGCCCAGCCCGATAACTAAGGTTAGAACTAAAACTAAACCTGTCATTGCAATAAAAAATGCTAAAGGAGTTAAAAGGACAAATATTAGGAATAAACCGTTAATGGAAAAAGATAAAAATCGTTATAAAGACAGTAAAATAAAATGCGGAGGTATTATTAATTTTAAAATTACAAGAGAAAGTAACAAAAGTAGACCAATAATAAATTGCGAATTTCCTTCATCACCCAGAAATCATATCCACCTCCCACACACAAAATGCCAAATTTCCGCTTATACTCAATCCAGCACACAAAACTCATTTTAAGTTCAGTCTATGGGTTGAGACTGATTCCATAGTTATTTAAAATTATATAGAGTAGGAACTACTTTATTTAATGCTGGTGCTATATCTTATTGTTTGGCAATAGAGAAAGCTTATCCAGGATACCCAGCGCGAAGTCGCGGCGGTAGCGTTTAAGCCGATACGGGAGTGATTCTATTCGAGAAGGAGGTCAGCTGCGACTATTCTATAAAGGCTGCATGAAAATGTAAGAAGACGAGGTAAGGTGAAAATTGTTTATTTCAGGAGCATCGACGTTCACGTATGGGGAACTCTTGGACAAGTGACTCTCGGTCTCGAAACACGCTATACTTAACGGCTAGCTTGTTGGCTGTGCGCTACTTATACAGCATGTAAGGGGTCACATTAGCCCGCGGTATCTCTGCAAGAGTCAACGACCGAGGATCATTTTGTCCATGCGGCTGGACACGGGTTTCGCGCGATTGGTGGGCTTTCACCAAGCAGAAGTCTACAAGCGTATTCGATGATCGAAGCCGCTTGCTAAACATTATTCATGGTTATTAATTGATAACAGAAATCAAGCGGCTAATTTAAAAATAAGACGGTAAAATTAAATAACATTACGGATAGTTTGAGAAAAATTGACAAACAAAATTATTGTTCATCCGAAATCTGAGAACTTATTGTTGAGCTTCAAAAAAAAAGCCAACAATCCCAAATAGAAAATCTGTTCGAGGATAAAATTAAAATTCATTCGCGAAAAGAATATAAAACAGTTCATTTAACAAAACATAGAATTGACGTAAATCACGCAATCAAAGTCCCTGCAAAGGACATGTACCAGGTTTAGCCAACGCTCTATCCACTTTCGAGAGACTTATGGATGTGCCGTGGATGGATGATTTTATTAAACTGGTTTATTAGCTTAATGGTTCTTTTTCCTTTTTATATTGAGTCGATCGACATAGTTTGCAACTTACTTTGGTGACATTTGTATCCAACCTGATCTTCCATGGTGGATCTCCATATCTTTCGGGGCCAAAGACTGCATTGACAGGTCTATTCCTGCGGCCCAAGATTCTAGCGGTAGCCATAGGTGGACAGTCTACAAGAGTTTGCACCCCTGAAGCAGTTTGTCAAACATTCAAATACATATGTAAAACCTTGCTGCTCAGGTGTTCTGTTAGGACATGCAGATAATGTGTGATGTTCTATTTGGGCAGAGAATGCCTTTGTGTTGATTCTACATGTAAAGCTAGTAAAGCATGGCCAAAGTTTCGCTTAATGTTCTCTCATTATTGATCTCCGAATGTGGTCCTAGTGGATCCGGTACTTGATGTACTTTGTCCCTAGCACGTATGCCTTAAACTTTATTTAGTTCTTCGTTGTTCACATTTTCCAAAACGAGTTTATTAATAGGAAGCAGCTGTCGCCCCCTTCCATTTTGATGGCAGCTATTTGATGACAGCCGGAAGAAATCTTTTTACCGATATTTAGCATTTTTTACCTGATAATTTCTGCTTATTTGTGTTTGTGGTGAGGTCTGGGTACTTAAGTAAGATATGTTATGCCCATTTTAATCCCCTTTCTGTTTGCTCAGAGTCTGATTCTGCCTCGGGTTGCGTAAGGCCATCTACATCTAAAGCATCTGGTGATGCTGCTTACTCAACAGGTGGAAGAAGAATGCCAATTGTCGCTGCTTCATTCTGTGGCGTGGCTGCCGTTATTTTTCCACGCTAAATCAACCTGTTGTATAATCTCCATTGCTCGGTGTTATAAAATGTGTAGATTAGTCCTGATGTCCTTTGTATTAGCTTTCTTAGTAGCGACGCAACAATTCCTCTTTCATTGTGGTACCCCACTTGGTGATCTTCCACGGTTATTATTATTATTTTTATAAATTAAACGCCAATCCAAAAAAAATATACTAGAACAAACTCACGTAACCTATATGTATTTTTTGTCGCTGAATCCAAATCCGCTGAGCATTTACCTGCAGCATGTAAGGATTTTTCGTCAATCGCGAAAAATGGCCCAAAATCGATTTTTCCATACGCAAAAACCTGCTACGGCTTCAATCCATGTAATTTTTATACTTAAAATTAGATATTCGCCAAACCACATAACCACATAACAGCCGCAGGATTTTGCCGGAATCGGATGCTAATCTGAAAATTTGCACCTGACCCCAGTGAGATCGCTGTAAAATTTTAGCCGTAACCACGTCTTACGACCGCGAGATAGGTGGTTACAGTCTGTGACGGAATCAATACGAGGATCCGGCAAATGTCTCGTGCGACCTGAAGACGCGGAGCAAATAAAGGGCGACCGCCTTATGCATTTTTCCTGCAAGTGTTTTAGCAGATTCTTCACACGCAGGGATGTATTTCAGGTTATTAACTAGTGAAAGCTGGGCACATATGCAAGAGTGCTGATGATCAAGACGATTAATTTAACAGAATATTCCTGGTGCCGAAAATTCGAAAACGAACATGGTTCGCTTCTCGAAGTCAAGGAGAAATATTTCAGGCCTCGAGTGTGCAACAGAAACAATTGTCATGAATATAAAGTTCCAGTATATGCTGCACATCTTATTCTCGACAATAGACAATAGATGGTATTTGCTGCTTTCGTATTAACCATATTTTAACAATAACTTGTAAACAAATTTGAATATGGAGAAATTAATTAATAAATAAGAGATATTAAGCTTATTTGTTATTTGGCATACGAGTACCCTAAGTGGCAATTTTCAGCCAAGTGTGAAAGTTGCAATACGAGTCGGAGTCGAAGCGTACCCGAGACACTACTGCTTATCACACCAGTCATCATAAGTGAAAATAGGATGCATAGAGCCTTAACCTATAAACCTGATAGAGAATCCAATCCAAACCAATTTAACCCATTTCAACTTAATTCTGTCTAATACAGTTTAATTCAGTTTAATTCAATACAATTTATTTTAAATCAATCTAATCCAATAAATTGCAACTTAATCCAATTCATATTTATCTAATCCTATTTAATCCAATTCCCGAGACGAAGTACAAGCAATATAAATGTCCATCAGGTAATAAGATTCCAGTTTCAGTTAGTTTGTACTGAGCTCTACGCTAAGTACAAACTTTGCAGTCTAGGCCTCTGTCAGGAATTCCATTTGTTTTATATTTTCATTCTTCGTTGGCATAATATTGTGCAAAAGGTTTATCGTGATCTCTTGGGATTAATAGCCTCATCGACTCTGTCTTCCTTACAAGGACGATCTAGATGATTCAGAAGAAAAACTTTTCCTCGAAGAAGTCGATCGCTTCTTCTTTATTGCAGAACAATCTTTCAACAGTGTTTCATTACTTGGAGCATACAAAGAATAGACTTAAAAACTAGATAGGAAAGACGTAACTCACGAGTGAAATAGTCAGATAGAAATATCAACTGATTTCTGGATTAATAATACGTATCGCCAATTTTAAGCGTTAGAAACTTGTAGCCATTGTAGCATGCCCGACTCAGAAATACGGGAGAAATATACCTCGCAAGTGTTAAGCTCACTATTCATACAAGCGTCGATAATTCGATCTTACGAAAGCTGTCGTGGCAAAGTGGGCAGACTGTATGATTCTTGGCGCGGCGATACGGTTTCAAGACTCAACACATTCAATTATAGTTTTCTCATATCCTTTTTTTCATAAAAAATATTTGTTTGTCAACATAATTCGACACATATAATTGTTTTCTTCATTTTATTTATTCTTTCTTTCTTACTTTCTTTATAGAAAATGCCCATTTCAGTATTATTTAATAACCGAAGTTTTGAGGAATAAATTGAAATAGCACAAACGCCGAGATGGCAAAGGGCACTCGGTGAACCCATATAAGGCCTACGACCGGTTTATTTTATTTATTTATCTTACTTCCATTTTTGAATTCAACTCTTACACATCCTATTTCGTAAGATGACATAAAAATCACGCAACTATTATCACAGGATACTAGTTCGAGAAAAAGTCATGGGCAATATTTAAATTGTCCATTGGTAATTATTTGTGTGAAACATCCGAAATAAATTGTAAAAAATTAACAAGAATACGTAAAAAGACACAGCTATTTTTTTGTATTAGAGGTGTCAATGAAAAATTTTCGAGAATAGGCATTGGTTGCAGCTAGCCAAAGCAGGGACTCGAATTTTGAGTTCCAGGCTTTGATTTCCTGCGAAAAAAAACATCATGAGAAGACACTAAGTTCGCCAAAGAAAGGTTAACAAATACATTAGCCGCAAGGAGCTTTGCACAATGACAGAGGTTCTGGAAGCAGCGAAAAAATTCAGTGTGCAAGTCATTGACGTATAGAAATGGATCGATAACGCTGTAGAGAGAACGAAAATGGGCTCTAGAGAGAGAAAAAATACGAAATGCAGACCAGTCTTTTTCTACATAAGGCTGATTGCGTGAGATCATTTTCGATACGTGAAGTTTGATGAAGCACAGTACCGTCCTTTGTATAGCGAATGCTTCAATAATGTGACGTTTATGGTTTATTGTATCTTTCAGAATTTATTTATTTATAATTTAGTGTGACTAAATATTATGAAAGGTGGTAGCTTGTGCAGTTTGTGGGCGTTGTATAGACGTTAATAAATTTTTGTTGAAAAATAAAGTAAACTTTTTTTCGAGTTTCTGACAGCTTTTTCACTATTTTTGAGCTCATAAAAGGGTTATTATTGCAGTATTTTTAATCCAATTTCAAGAAGCATCTAAAGTTAGCAAGTTCTTTTTATAAGCCAACTGAAACACGATATTTTGCATGAATGTTTTTAAAAATAAAATTGGTTGTAACTACAATTTTAGAATTTATTGTTTATAATTGTTTTTAAAAAGTTTAGTGTACAGAATATTAAGTTAATACCCGGGGTCCCCGATTCACTTGACACAATCCTTGAATAGAAAGAGATAGGTCTACATCTCATATGCTTTATCTCTCTCTAGAGCCCATTTCCATTCTCCCCACAGCGTTATCGGTTCACTGATATATCTCGATGGTGCAAGTAAAGGCAATCGTCAAGAACTTCAAAACTCAACTCATTATCAAAACCGATTAAATGGTCTGTCAATATCAGTTGAGCTATGATAGAACACTCACGGAAAAAGGATCAAAAAGTATGTTATTACAAAAAAAATCTTAGCAATTTGAGTCACTCCTACTCAGCACAGTATGGCATTACAATGTCTGGGGGATTGTTGCCTAATGTATTTCTTTGCTTGTTTTAGACAACGGGATCATTTGGTCCACGTGTGTAAAGGGCTGTTGACAGTTTAGCGAACGAATTCGGTAATGTCGTTGTAACTTGCTCGAATTTGGGAAAACTGACAACGAAATTGTACCGTGAATTTTTTCAATAGATTGTTCAATCTTATGTTAAAGAGAATAGTTTTTTACTGATAGTAGATTCTAAAAAACGTAAAAAATCCAATAATTTATAATGTAAGTTTCCTTAAACAAGAATTGGTGACATGTAACGTACAAATTATTTCCCTTGAATACACTAAAATTTGTCAACCTTGCAATATCTATTTCCACCGGAAAATCAAAAATTTTATTTAAAAATTCAGAACTCTTCATAGTTAGTTTCAGAAAAACGCTAAATCTCATCACGTGAAGATTGCATACGAATCTATTCATTAATCCACCATAAATAATTAGCACCAACTTTTTAGGAAATGATCAGGTACGCGTGGTTTGCATCAAATCTTTCCGACCAAAGAGACTTTTTTCAAAACATAAATGATGTATGTTTTTCCTTTATTAAACTAAAAAAGTCTTGTGCATGCTTAAATGTTGCTTTCATTTCTTGTAGTATATGATAGTTAAATTTAAGCTTTGTATGTTTTTAAGATAATTACCATCCACGAAATTGTACACCTAAATACACTTATAATCGAATTATGTTGGCAAATAAATGTTTTCTAAGAACAAAGAACGATAGAAGAAAAGTAGAATTGCACGGGTCGAGTCTTAAACCCGTTCCTTTCTTTAATTCCGTAAATTTTATGAATTCTATGAATTCCCTGAATTCCGTAATTTCTGTGAATTAGATTAATTTCATGAATTCCTTGAATTCCATTGAATGCTTGAAGCTATAGAAATGACCCATAAGATATATTTTATATTTAAAATAGTGATTTTCTATCTGATAGTAAAAAAAGCCAAGAATATTCTCCCAAACTTTCAAGTCAATCGGAATCAAATTCTAGTCGCCAATACATAGTGGAACTTTCTTGCCTATTATTTGCCTGTATTTCTCTGTCGCTTGTCGCATTTTCCAAGCGC
Organism: Druon quercuslanigerum; assembly: GCA_010014905.2. Taxonomy (NCBI): domain Eukaryota; kingdom Metazoa; phylum Arthropoda; class Insecta; order Hymenoptera; family Cynipidae; genus Druon; species Druon quercuslanigerum. The sequence continues at coordinate 29,836 of JAAAKG020139365.1, forward strand.
TCCTCTTTTTAAATATTTTACTTTTATGCAGTGATGCCAATTCCTGCATTAAGTCGCACCGCGCATGCTTCGCGACGAATTAGGTATTTTCTCTTCTATCACCAGCTAACTTCTCTTCGTTGATTGTTAAGGGAAAAACAATGGAACAAATGCATGGTATTGAGTTTATTTTTGCCCTATTTTGCTAATATCTTCGTAAAAAATCATTTTTTTACACAAGTGTATTTGAAAAATAGTTTTTATTGGTTAAAAACTATTTAATGACATAACAAAATGGTAGTAAGTATAATTCATTACGAAGATATGAGAGAAATAAAGTTTTGTTCCATGTATTTGGTCGATTGTTTCCCCCTCAGTTTTAACGAAGTGAATTTAGCTGATGGTTGAAGTAAAAATACCTAATTCCAGACTGGTTACCATTGGCGCGCCTTTTTTTAAAACTCTATTTTTAACGTCGGTGGACACGATATCTCAAAAACTAATTCACCGATTTAATTAAGATTTGGCGCACTTTTTCTGAATGGAAAATCAGGACCCAACAGCTGCATTTTTTAAATTTTCTCATGGAAATTTTTGGAATTTGTATTATATTTAAAAAAATTAGAGATAATATGATTTTTTTAGGCCTTCAAAATCCAAGGAACCCATTTAAAGTAAATGTAATTTTATATTACAAAGGCATAAAATAAGAATGAAAAAAAGACAGACGGAATAAAAAATATGTAGTGAAGAGAAAAATAATCCTTATTAAGGATCGAGAAGGTGCTACGTTTCAAAAGGAGTATAATCAAAGTGTCAGATCAAACGAGATGAATCGCTATATACAGGACGTGTCTTATGACAGCATCGCATCGTACCAACCACAAAATTTTACTGAGATTCAGCGTCAAGACGGCATCACCTTTTCATCGAAATCAATCTTGGGTGGTGAAACCCCTAAAGATCAATTGACACACCATACTTTTGTCCCTGTTTTATGTATACGAAACGTAGGTGCATATTTTATCGAGTTCGAATTGACGTCAGAATTTTCTACCATGATTTTTCAATGAAACGTTTGATACACATTTGCTTCCGTGGCCGGCGTGAAAGAGAGCACAAAGACGTTATGCAGATACAAATTGTTAAATAATTTTGTTCCTTAATTGGACGGAATACTTGACCACTGAATCGCAAATTCCTGTCTATTCTAGAATACTTCAGTAAATTAAGAATATTCCAGAATTCTGTAAGATAATCATAAATTTTTTAATAAATCTATAAAATTCCATAATATTTCAGACCATTCTAAGATTCGAGATACCTAAATAACGTTAGAAAATATTATATTTTTAAATACTCTTGAACACTCCGAAACTCCAGAACTCCAGAAATATTAAGAAATTTCTATTAAAATATTCATGAACGTTATTTTATAATATTGAGTAAGTTTGGGTTGGGGTTTCGGCTTTTTATGTTAACCATGCGTTTTATGAATGGTTTGCGTCACATATTTTGCGAGTGGTAAGTTCCCATTTACCGCCTGGCGAAAGAAGTCTGTGGTGAAGGTACAATTTATTTCCCTAGGGAAATAAAGTAACATCATTTTCCTGCTTTCCGAGATATTTTCTTTTTAATGAACACACGTTTCAACGTTGAAAAATAGAGCAATTTTTAGAACTGCGGTAAAATATTAACTATGTAGTTTTTTTACAGATCTTTGTCCAAATGGTCTTAATATCCGGTATATAATATTATAGTGGCTTAAATGAAAATGAGTTTCTTTTATTTGAGGACTTCCGCCCAAAAAAAAATATATTTTGTAAAGAAACTACTGTTTTTTTCAATTTTTCGAGCAAGGTGATAGACTCCCAAAGATGTGACAACACCTCCAAACGTAAAGAATTAGTATTTTTTGACATGATAGAAAAGAAGAATTATCACACCTCAATCATGTTTGCAATTTTAGCGCCTGCAAACGATACCTAACTTAATATGCCAGTCAGGGTCCTTGTAACCTAATAAACTATTTAATACCTTCCGGCGTTTATGTTAATATTCACAACAATTTTTTAGGAAATCATATTACTAAAACAGTTGGCATAAGACACGTTTGTGGTAAAAAAGTAATCCTTACAAAACGTTACTAATAGACTTTGTATTTAATTTAACAAACTTCACATCATCCATGTGAAATATATGAGTTAACTTCTTGCTTTCGATTTGTAGATTCGCCGCATAGATACCCACCACAGACACAGCAAAGTGTGAGATATAGTTGCCATAGTGTGAAATACAAAAGAAGAAGAGAATTGAAAAAAGTATCTTTTGGAAGCCTTCTTGAACTTGGAGGATTTTGTAACCAGCCAATCAGAAGCTGTACAATCTAGTTATTTTAGTAAGCAAAACATGGGTTTTTAGAAGAAAAAGTTATACTTAGTTTATATGTAGGGCAGTCAAGACGTGACGAAACATCTAAATAATATTCCAGGTTAAATATTTTTTCAAAAAGGTTAAGGTCATTCTTGGAGTAGCTTTTAACCAGAAATCCAGAATTTTACCTTTAGCTTGACTTTCAAGGTTATAACAATGTCAAAATGTTTTTAATGGGAACCCCTATTTTTGAGAACGGCAATCAAAAGAGCGGGAAATTTTACGTCCAAAAATGTACTCAGGTCATGGGTCAAGGATGACCTTAAATTTTCAAGGAAGGTTTTTAAGCTTGAACCAGGTATGGATCGGGTCTAATGTAAACTGATTCGGCTCAGGTGTTTACGAAAAAGGTCGAAGTCGAATTTGACCTTGAGCTTGATATTTAAGATCATTTAATGGTTAATTTTTTTACATTTAGTGTTGCCCAGGAATAACAGCGTGAAGGTAGTAAAATGTGTTTCCTTTGGGGAAACGATCCGGGTACTTGATTTAGATTAGTCCCCTCGCCTCTCACGATTGCCTTATTTACAAAACCTATTCGCATAAATCTGTAACGCATAAACTTGTACCTCTCCAATCTTAGAATTTTAGATAAATAATTCCGCTTTTGTGCAATTTTACAAGAAAGAAGTAAGTTTGATATTTTGTTTTTAAAATTCCGCGAAGTTATTAAAAAAAATTGCGTATTTAATATTAGTTATGCTAGCATCAAGCCTACGAATAATAAAAAACGCCCTTTAAAGTACAGTTTTAACTTTCTTTACAAAAGAAAATTGAAAAAGTAATAAATAAATAAACAGAAATGAAAAAACTGAATAATTACAAGATTAATATTCATTATAAATTGATACTGTAATAAACAACGAGTTCCAAATTTATTTACCATACCAAAATTTCTATCAATCATGTAAAAATGAGGCAGAGGAGCTTCTACATAAAAATACCAGAATAGAATTTTTATTTTTTAAGACGTTTATCTGCCTTATAAATTTTTATTTTCTTGTTTCTGATTGAAATTTGAGTCTGGGCTCGTCCGTCGAGTCAAAATTCAACACCTTACTGAAATAAAAAGAACAAAACTTCTTATGATGAGAGGTTGTGGTCAAGGGGAAAGATCTCTCAGAACAGTAATGAATATTTTCAAAGAAACATTTAGGGCTGGTAGAACTCTTAATTGCACTTTCGACTGCTCAAAATATAGTTAGTAGGTTCAATGATCTCGGCATTGTCAGAGATCTACCTAGATCAGGGAGACCAAGATCAGCAACAAATGAGAAGAAGTCACTAGATGTTTTGTTATCATTCACTGAAAGTCCGCATAGTTCCATCTGCAGAGCTGCTCAAGAGCTTGAACTAAGTAAATTACCTGTACGCAGCGTACTAAAAAGAGCGAAATTCCATCCATTTAAAGTAAAACTGGTTCACAAGTTTAATGCAGACGATTTCGATCATCGGGATGAGTTTTCTGAAGACATGATGGCACGCATATGGTTTCAGCAGGACAGTGCAGCTGCTCACTAGGAACGAGACGTTCCCCATAGTGAGAGGCGAGGGGACTTACGAAAATCAAGCAGCCTGATCGTGAGAGGCAAGGGGACTCACGCAAAGTCACTCAAGTTCAAGGTCACCACTTCATTCCTTTTTAAAAGTTACACCAAGAATCACATCGACCTTGTTCGTAAACACCTGAGCCGAAGCAGTACAGATTAGATCCGACCCACGCCTGGGTCAAGCGTGAAAACCTTCAGCTGAAGTTCGAGGTTATCCTTGACCCATGACCTGAGCACATGTTTGGACGTAAACTTCCCCACTCTTTCGATTACCGTTCTCAAAAATAGAGGTTCACTTTGAAAAGAAATTCGACCTTGAAATTACCTTAATTAGGTGTTTCTTTTCTTTTTGGACACCATGTATAGTGGACAAGACAATGATATCTTTCATTCGTTTCATAAATTTTTCTTTATAAAACAATTGAAAAATATCAGTGTTTTGTCCACTATATACTGTGATTTTAAAGCATTCATTGTCTGCTTCTGTCAGATTTTTATCATAAATTTCTTCATCTTTTATTAAAGAGTTTTATTTTTCTGTTCTCATATTATGTCAAACTTATGAGAAAATGACTCAGTACTTCATTATTGATAAAAATCAATATAACATAAGGCCTAATGTTTTAAATTTTCTTTATTAAATCACATAAAATTAAATAGTTGCTACAAATTTATTTTCAAAACTTCCACAACATGCATTTTGTAATACTTGTACTTCACCACTCTCCCCTCTCATAGAGTCTAGCTAAGGGTAGTCCACCTACTACGACGCCTACCGACTACAAAAGTCCCTCGGGGCCTCAGTAGTCCTTGCGCCCTGTCTACGGACAGGTCATTCAAGTGAATAAAGTGTAATTTTCTAGACCGTCACATAATTTTGGCGATCCTGGCCACGATCCCTTTGATCGATACGACGTTCTTCAGGGATAA
>JAAAKG020139366.1:0-12379 GCA_010014905.2 Druon quercuslanigerum
TATTTCAGACAATTTGAAAAGATTAAAAAGATTTTTGAATATTTATTATATTATATCAACTATATAAACATATAATATTTAAAGTTTTTCACAAAGATTTAAAATCTTTCGAAAAATTTTTAAGATTTCAGATATTCGAAAATATTTCAAAGATTCCAAGCGATTTCAAAAGAGTTCAGAAAATTAATAATCATTTCACAAAGATTTGAAATATTTCAAAAGGTAAAAATATTTTACAGTGATTTAAGAGATTTAAAATATTTCCAAAACATATATATTTCAAACGATTTCAAATATTTCAATCATTCCAAAAAAATGTGAAGATGTCGAAAGATTTTAAAAATTTCAAATATTTTACAAAGATTTCAAATATCACAATGATTTCACAAATTTTGTAAAAAAATTTAGGACATTTGACTATTTCAAATATACCAGCAGATTTAAAAATATCAAATATTCTACGAGATTTATATGATTTTAAAAGTCTACGACAATTCCAGATATTTCAGACAATTTGAAAAGATTAAAAAGATTTTTGAATATTTATTATATTATATCAATTATATAAATATATAATGTTTAAAGTTTTTCACAAAAATTTAAAATCTTTCGAAAAATTTTTAAGATTTCAGATATTCGAAAAGATTTCAAAGATTCCAAGCGATTTCAAAAGAGTTCAGAAAATTAACAATCATTTCACAAAGATTTCAAATATTCATAAAGAATAAAATATTTTACAATGATTTCAACAAGATTTCAAATCTTTTAAACAGATTTAAAAGATCACAATGATTTCACAAATATTTCAAAAGATTTAGGATATTTGACTATTTTAAATATACCAACAGATTTAAAAATATCAAATACTCTACAAGATTTATATGATTTCGAGCGATTGCAAAAGTCTACGATAATTCCAGACATTCCAGAAAATTTGAAAAATTTAAAAATATTTTTGAATATTTATTATAATATATCAATCTATAAATATATAATATTTAAAGTTTTTCACAAAGATTTTAAAGATTTCAGATATTCGAGAAGATTTTAATGATTCCAAGCGATTTTAAAAGTGTTCAGAAAATTTACAATCATTTCACAAAGATATAGCATAGATTTAAAATATTCCAAAATATTTAAATATTTTGCAATGATTTCAAAAAGATTAAAAATATATATTTCACAAATATTTCACGAAAATTTCTAAAATTCCAAAAGATTTCACAAATATTTCGTAAATGATTTAAAAGATTTAGAATATTAGAAAACTATTTCAAATGTACCAAAAGATTAAACAATTCCAAATATTCTTTGAAATTTTTATGATTCCAGACGATTTCAAAAGATTTTACAATAATTTCAGATATTCGAGAAAATTTGAAGATTTAAAAAAATTCATCGATTTCAAATGTACCAAAAAATTCTAAAGGATTTTAAAGATGTAAAGTTTTTCACAATTATTAAACAACACATTTATACTGATTTGACAAAGATTTCTAACAGTCCAAAATATTTTAAATTATTTTAAAGATTTAAAGGTTTCACAAAGATTTGAAATAATTCAAATATTCTAAACGATTTCCGAGATTCCAAGCGGGTTTAAAAAAATTTACAATGATTTAAAGAAGAATTAAAATATTGCGAAAAAATTTTAGAGTTCTCAAAAATTTCAGAAAAACTTCGAAAATTTGTAAAAGATTTCAAATATTCTAAAATATTTTAGAAATATTACAAAATATTTGAAAGATTTAAGGAAAATTTCCACCATTCCGAAAGATTTCAAATATTCCAAAAGATTACACAAATATTTCATAAAGATGTCAAATATTTTAAAATATTTGACAATTATTAAAAATATTTCATAATAATTTTACAATAATTTCAAATCTTCTGAAAGATGTGACAAATACTTCGAAGATTAAAAATATTTTACAAATATTTCCATTTGTTTACAATAATGTCACAAAAATTTAATGAAAATGTTAAAATATTTATAATATTTGTTAACGATGTTAAAAGTTTTGAAAGACTTAATATACTTCACAACGATTTCAGATATTCCAAAAAATATTAAAAGATTTACAAAATTTCACAAGTTTTTAAAATATTTTAAAATGATTTCCCAAGTATTTCAAAGATTAGAAATATTGAGATTAAAAAAATTAAAAATATCTTACAATGATTTTCTAAAAATTTCAAATATTCCAAAAAATGTTAAAACTTTCGAAAACATTTTAAGGATTAAACTATTTCACAAAGATATAATACATATTTTAGAAATATTTTAAAGTTTTGAAATATTTCTAATAATTTACGAAGATTTAAAATATTTGAAAATGTTTCAAAAATATAGAATTAAGGGTGGCAGTACATAACTAGATCACGAAATTTTCTACGAAAATGGGTTTATTGCATCAAAAATTTAATTTAAAACTTCAGCGTAGTATTTTAGCGTAGTAATACTTTTTTCCTTCCTTCCAGAATCTTTATTTTTCTTTAAGAATTTGACGTACAGTGCACCAAATACCAAATTAAGTAATTTCAAAAAAGTTACTTATCATACAAAAATATGAAAGAAGTTAGAAAAAGTAATTCATTTATTTAAAAATGAGTTAAAAAATCTTCATTAAATTATTTACAATTATAGCAATCTACAAGAGGATAAATTTATATGTATACAAATTTAATACATTCATTTTCAAGCCATTGATAAAATAAAAACATTACAAAACCTCAATAAAAAAAGACAAAACTGAAATACGGGAACTTTAAATCATATCCAAATTTGATTGTTTGTTTAAAAAATTTGTTTACTAAAAAGGTGAAACTTAGGCTATTTTGCTCGTGTTCATATTCGAAAATAATTTTTTTCATTACCGAATGTGAGTTTATATTATACAGAATCTTTTTTTTACTTTTCTGAAAAATCTCGATTTTGTTAATTATCTAGTTCTGTACTGCCACACTTCATATATTTGACAATGATTTCACAAACATTTCAAAAGAATGAAAATATTCCAAACGATTTCAAAATATTTTTATGATTTCAAAAGTTTTCAGAATTATTTCAGAAAAATTTAAGAAGCCCTAGGACGACATTGAAGAAAAAATCTTTAAATTAAAATGAAATCTTTCGGTACTATAATATCAATTTTTTGGTCAAAGTTATAAATTACCTTGAGTTTAATAATATCGGGTTCGACATGGTCATCGAATTCACCTGGGTAGGAGTTGTACTCAAATTGGAACTTCTGGATTCCTCTCAAGACAACGTAATACACCAACATACTATCCGAATCTTCAAGTTTTTGAGCTGCAATTATTTAATGAATAAATAATAAAATTCCAAACTTTGATTATCTTCTATTTTTGAAACTACTGTATATTTCTTCTTTAAAAATAATGATAGAAAGACGACTTTTTTACCTATTTCATTAGCATTACTCATTTTGGGATCGTATTCATCCGCAATGCAGGTTCCTCGCTCAACGTGAAGATCCGAAGCATATCGGCAGAATAACTTCACTTCTTTTTCTGTTATGGAATCCATTGGACGTCCTAGTTGTCTGAGTAATCGAATTGTGTTTCGCCAAACAGCTTCTACGTCAGCCACCGCTTGCTTATGATAACTAAAATACAAATTTCACAAAGAAACAACCTGTTGTAGAAGGGATTTTAAAGACAGGGGTTGCTACATAATCCCAATTTCGAAATTCCATAATTTTTCCGTATAACTAAAATATGGTAGGTATAGTTTTGAAGATATATTTTAATTTTGGCATAAAAGTCTTTTTACGATTCTTTTGTCAAGTTTAAAACAATGATTGATTACTGAAAAAAATCTTCATAAAAAACAAATCGCTTTGGATAAAATTTCTATCTTGCATTGTAAGCTTAAATAAAATTTGAAAAATATATGTAGCGACAAATCTAATCCAGATTATGCAAAAAATATAAATAATAGACAATTGGAATTGAAATACAAAGTCTACCTTACTTTTTAGATCAGATTTTTAAATAGTAAATATTTCATGTATAAATGAATAAAAATTTACTTTGAATTCATTTTTTCTTCAAAATAAGTCCATTTAAATGTAAAATATTTGAAACTCATAATAAATAGTACAATAATTGTTTTTTTTCAGAAAAATAATTCTGTGAAAAAACGTTTTTTTTAGTATATAAGATGTCAATTCCATCTAAAACCCTTTGTTTTCTATAAAGACTTATTTTTAGTATACAATAAATAATTTACATTAACAAAATAATCGTTAAAACACTTTTATGCACAAATTAACATTCATCTTTAAAATCGTATCCCTATTCTTTCTAGTTCGTGTTTTTATTACTATGTGGCGTATCGCAGATTAACCATTCCCAATAGAATTTTTTATTTTCCCTGACCGACATAAATCTCACTTTCAACTTTCAAGTACAAAAACAATCTAACACCTAAAATTTCATCCACAATTTTGGATTTATAAGGCAAAAAGACGATTTTTTTTTACAAAACAGTGGAGTTTTCAACGTGAAAAAATTTATTTTTAATAAAAAAAAACAGCTCATTGCTAACAAAAATTAATAATTTTTAAAGCCGAAAAAAAAATTTTCTACAAAAAGTTTTCTCAACCAATAGAAATAAATTTTTAATCAATAATATGAAATTTCAACCAATTAAATTACTTTTCTAACAAAGAAGTTGAGTTTTCAACAAAATACTCAAATTTTCAATCACAAGTTACAATTTCGGATAAAAAAATTAATTTAAAAAACCAAATTTTCCAAAAAAGGGAAATTTTTAACCAAACAGATAAACGTTTAAAATAGAAGATTAAATTTCTGTACAAAAAGACGAATTTTCGACCTAAAAGTTGATTTTTAAATGAAAAAATATCAATTTTAAACAAAAAGTGGAAAAGACAAATAAACAGTTAGAAAATTCATTTGTGATAAAAAAAACCCTGAATTTTCAACAAAATAGTTAAATTTTTAATCAAAGAAATGAATTTTCAAACAAAAAGATACATTTTCAACCAAATAGAGAATATTCAAATTTTTGGCATGAAAAATAAATTTTCATTTAAAAAAATTATTTTGCAACCAAAAATATGAATTTTCAACTAATTAGATTACTTTTGTACCAAAAATAAAATTTTCAACAAAACACTTGTATTTGAAATCATGTTGTTGGGTTTTCAACTAATGAAGATAAATTAAAAACCTTTAAAACCAAAAATGTAATGGTTACAATTTCAGTTAAAAAAGTACGTCTCAAGATTAAAAAAGGAATCTTCAACAAAACCCTGAAATTTTCAACCAAACAGAAGAATATTCAAAAAAGAAGATTAAATTTCTAAAAAAAAAAAAATGAATAGAAAAATGGAAAAGTTCAATTTTCTGTCCAAAACTGCTTTAAAAAACAAAATTAATTTTCAAGCAAATACTTGAATGTTGACCTAAAAAGTTTAAGTAATAAAAAAATAATTTTTAAGAAAATTAAAGAAACTTTGCACAACATTCATAAATTTTCAATCACATTTTCGACAAAAAAAAAGAATTTTCAAAAAAATAGTTAAATTTTCAAACAAACGGATGATTTCTCAATAAATATTAGCCCCCCCCCCCCCACAAAAAAACGAACTTTCAACCAAAAAGTATAATTTTCAACTAACAAAGAATTAAAAGACGAATTTTCTCTCAAACAGTGGAATTTTCAAATAAACAGATAAATTAAAAAAAAAAAAAATACTTCAATTTTTAACGACAAAATATCATTTTAAAGCAAAAAAATATATTTTCAATATAATAATTAATTTTTAAAGCAAGGAGATTAATTTTTAATTAAAAGAATGAATTATGACCCAAAAAATGTGAACTTTTAGCAAAGGAGTGACACTTTCGACCAAGTAGTAACCATAAATATTTGAATTTTAAACCAAAAACAGTTAAATTCAAGCCAAAACTACGATTTTTAACAAAATAGTTGAATCTTGAACAAAAATAGTGTAATTTACATCCAGAAAGTTTTATTTTTAACCACAATGTTGTATTTTTAAACAAAAAAGATGAAACTGATACGATACGAGATAAATTTTTAAACCAAAAAGATGTATTTTCAACAAAAGAGTTGAATTTTTAACCTGGAAACCTTTTTCAGTCTATAAAGAAAAAAGCATTTCACCCAAAATGTTCAATTTTCAAAAAAAAATTTCTACAAAACAGTTGAATTTTCAAAAAGAAAATGGGAATTTTTAATAAAAAATGTATTGGTTAACCAATTTTTTTAAACTGCTATCAAAATAATCAAATTTTAAACCCAAAAGACGAATTTTTAACAAAATAATTTAAGTTTAAAGTCATAAATGCGAATTTTCAACAAAACAATTGAAAGCAAAGCGTATTTATAGCTGATATCTCAACCACGACAAATTTTCACTAAAAAAAAAAATGAATTTTTTATCAGGCAGTCGAATTTTTAAACCTAAATATGAATTTTCCACAGTAAAGTTAATTTATAACCAGATAGTTGAATTTTTTACGAAACAATAATTTTCGACTCGAAATTTTCAATTTTCAAAAAAAATGTTCATTTTAATCAAAGTGCTGAATAATCTACAAAAATATTGAAAGTTTCAAACAAAATGACTAAATTTTGAACAAAAAAGAATGACAGAGCAAATCCTACGGTATCTTACATAGGAGGGGTTTGAAGAATATATGAAAAATGATCAAAAATTCCCTGAGACTTTCAGGTTTTCTCTGACATTCCCTGACCAGTTTTAAATTTTATGACTTTTCATGACTTTTCAGAATTCCCTGACCTCTAGAAACCCTGAAAGTTCGTTTAATTTTCGTAAAATACTTACACTTGCTGAAGGGCAATATACTTTTCTGTATCAGCGATCATATCTGGTAAAGCCCCTTTGAGTGGAAGAAGCCCATTTCCTTCATTATTTATAAAATCTCTTATTGCCTTCAATATGATCCAAAAGGAACTGCTCTGAAAAACGAAACACAAGTTTACAGGATTCGGATTAACTTTAGAGATTAAAAATATTGTAATTAGTATCGATTTTTGATCATAAAATGCTTCAAGTATTAAAAATGAACTTCAATATTTTTCTTTAGTCAATAAATTATTAAAATTCCAACTATTTTTGGTTAAAAGTTCACTCTTCTTGTTTGAAAAGTCTCCTATTACATTTTTCGTTAAGATTTCATTTTTTTTATTCACAAATTTTATTAGTCGACTTAATATTCAACAATTTTGTTAAGAAGTCATACTTCCTGATTAAAAATTGGACTATTTTGTTGAAAAGTCGCATTTTGTTTCTTTCTTAACTACAAAAGTTTTTTTTTTGAAAATTCAACTGTTTTGTTCAACATTCATGTTCTTGGTTTGGTATCGTATATCTCTTTCTGTAGAAATGTAATTTTTTTGTTTGTTGAAAATGCCACCGTCTGGGTAAAAACTGATCTGTTTCGGTTGAAAATTCACATTTTCCAGTTCAAAGCTAAACTTTTTTGTAGGAAAATCGTATTTTCGTCTTAAAAATTAGACAATTTTGTAGAAAACTTCAGTATTTAGTTGAAAATTGATGTATTTTGTTGAAAACTCGTTTTTTTAAATCAATTTTTTGGTCCAAAATGCAATTGTTTTATTAAGAATTAATCTGTTTTAAACGATGATACAAGTCTTTTGTTAAAAATTTGTCTTTTTTTGTTTAATCTAACAGTATTTTGTTTTCAATTAAAATCTTTTTTTTTAATATCAGTTATTACATTTTTCGTTGAAAATTCAAGTAGTTGAAGGTTCGTTTTTTTCCTTACAAATTTTTTTTACCTAAAAATATAATTATTTTCTGGAAAAATTAACTGATAGGTTACGAAAAAACTTTTTTGTTGTATATTCATATTCTCGGGTGAAAAGTTCAACTGTATGATAGAAAAATCGTTTTTTTAACTTAAAAATTTCACAACCTGGTAGACAATCTATTTATTTGGAAACTAACTTTTGTGCTGAAAAATCATTATTGCTGAAAATGTAATGGCGTTGGTAGAAAATTAAGCTACTTGGTTCAAAATTCAACTATTTAGTTGAAAATTTAACTGTTTTGTTGAACATTTAAAACGAAAAAATCTAGAATACAAATTATTTAAATAAAATGTGCACTAACATCACATCCATTCCTCAAAATATTTCATTGAAAGTCTATGCAATTTTTGGAAAATTCGTCTTTTTATGTAGACAATTCAACTATCTGTTTAAAAATTTATGTATTTCGTTAAAAATTCATCTTTTCGGCAGAAGAATAATCTTCTAAGTTGCAAATTAAATTATTTGGCTTAAAATATATGTATTTGGTTTAAAATTCGTAAATTTTGTTAAAAATTCGTCTTTTTTGGTTATATTTAACTGCTGTTTATTTACAATTAAAATCTTTTACGGTTTAAATATCAACTATTAAATTAGCTGTTGAAAATCACTATTTCCAGGTTGAAATGCAACTGTTTTGTTGAAGATTCGTCATTTTACTTAAAAATTCATCTCTTTATTTGAAAAATGTACTATTTTACTGAAAATTCTCCTTTTTTGTGTAAAAAAAATGGTTTTGACTGAAAATTTATGTATTTGTTACGATAGGGGAAGGGGGCCATTCACACATGTAAGTAATTTTTGCAAATTCGCACACATTTTCGCCTGAAGATGATTTTTTTAGTTATAAATTTTATTATTTGGTTAATATTATCTGGCAAATTTAACTGTTTTGTTAACTTTTTTTTTTAAATTCATGTTTTGTTGATGATAAGTTTACTGGCATATTTTTGGGATGAAAACTACTTTTTCTGAAAATTTGTGTTCTTGATTTAAAAGCTCATCTTTTTTAGCAGAAATATTGCATTTTTTTTTATAAAAAGACAACTGTTTCGTGTAAAATTCAACTATTTCGTAGAAAATGCATTTTTTCTTTAAAATTCGTATTTTTGTGTTAAATAGGTCATTGAAATCTTTTTGGATGAAATCTCAATTTTCTTTTTTAAAATTTGTTTGGTTTAAAAATTCACCTATTGTAGTAGAATTTTCGATTTTCTTACACAAAAATGCAACTGTTTGGTTGAAAATGAAAATCTTTTTAAAAAGTTATAGTGTTTGGTCTTCTTTGGATGAAAATTTAAATATCTTTAAAAGTTTTTTTTAGATCTATATGTGTCAGAAAAAATTTCAAATCTTTTTTTAAAGTTTGTCTATTTGATTTTCAAATTTACCTGCTTCAGCAGAAATTACATCTTTCTTGGATCAAAATGCAACTGTTCGGTTGAAAATTAAACAATTCTATTAAAAACTCATACTTTTTACTTGAGAATTCAACAATTTTGTTGAAAAGTAATACTTTTCGTTGAAAATTCTACTGTATTGTCGAAAATTGATCTTTATCGCAGAAAATTCACTTTTTGTTTGAAATTCGTATTTTGGCGTTGAAAAATAAAATGAAATCTTTTCTGGATGAAATTTCAACTTTAAAAAAAAGTTGTCGTTTTTCATTTAAAAACTAATCTGTCTTAGTATAAATTTCATCTTTCCTGGATTAAAATGTAACTGTTTGGTAGAGAATTCAACTATTTTGGTTAAACTCATACTTTTTGGTTTAAAAAATTCGTCTTTTTGAATTAAAAATTCAATTTATCATATTATGATCTTGAAAAGACAACTGAAATCTTTTTTGTATTATAATTTAACTATAACAAAAATTTTGAAAATAAAAATTCATCTGTTTGAAGAGACAATTAGTCTTTTTTTAATAAAAATGCTACTACTTGGTAGAGAACTCAACAAATTTGTCAAAAGTCATCATTTTTGGTTAAAAATTCGTCGCTTTGGATTAAAAATTCAATTATTTTCGTAGAAACTTATTTCTTATTTAAAAAATCATATTTTGATCATCAAAAGTCAACTGGAATCTTTTTAAACAGAAAATGCAACTATTTTTTTTGAAAATTTATCTTTTTGAATTAAAAATTCATCTGCTTTATTAGATTTCATTTTTTTAATGAAAATGTAACTTTCTGGTTAAAAATTCTTCTTCTTTGCTTGAATATTCAACTATTTTGTTTGGAAGATTTGGTTAAAACACTTTGTAAAGAAATAATTTTGTTGTTGTTGAATATTTATATTTTTAGTTGAAAATTGATCTCTTTGGTTGAAAGTTTAACTATTTTGTTGTAAAATTAATCTTTTTTAATTGAAAATTCAACTACTTACGCAAAAGTTAAACAACATGGTTAAAACTTTATATTTTTATTAAAGGAATGGTTTTAACTGAAAAGTAATTTATTTAAATGAAAACTTTTATATTTTGTAGAAAATTTGTGTTTTTAGTAGAAAGTTAATTCTTATGATTTAAAATTTAACTATTTGGTAGGAAATATATGTATTTTAAAAATTATTATTTTTGGTAGAGAATTAATTTTTCTGCTTAAACATGTAACTGTATGGTTGAAAAATAATCCATTTTAGTTGAGAATTAAAAAAATGTTTTCAAAATTTAAATTTTCGGTTATAGGCAACTGCTTTAATTTAAAATTAAAATCTTTTTTCATTTAAATATCAATTATTAAAATTTTCAAAAAAATAAAAAAACGCCTTTTTTGGTTTCAAATGAACTTTTTATCTGAAAATGTAAGTTTTTCGATTTTTTTGAGATTGCTCTTTTTTAGTTTAAAATTCTCCTTTCTTGGTAAAACAAATAATTTTCTTGGATTGAAATTTAATTGTTGTTGGTTTTTTGCTAAATATTCAATTTTTGTAGAGAAAACTCGTCTTTTGACATCAAGGTTGAACAATTTCGATAAAATTTTTTTTCTTGAATGAACATTCTTTCTTTGTTGAAAATTCGTCTGTTTGGATTAAAAACTTTTTTTTGCATAAATGTCTTCCTTTTTTTATTGAAATATAAACTGTGACATTTTTTTGTTGGAAATTTATGTTTTAGGTTGAAAATTCAACTATTATGTTATAAATTTAATTATATTGTTAAAAATTCATGTATTTTGTTAAAAATAAATATTTTATCACAGAAAAGAAACTTTTTATTTAAAGTAAATTAATCAATTTAAAAATTTTAATTTTGTATCTGAATTATGGTTTTATTTCCTTAATGAACGCTTCGATTTTTTAAAGTATTAAAAGATCAAAATTCTGGTATTTGAATATTAATGATCAAAGAAAGCGAAAAATTATTCAAGGAAAAAGCAGGGAATTTTTAAATGCCTATTATACTAGCAATAACTAGCAAAACATTTCTGGAAACTAAACCTTACGTACAGTAAGAGAGATCTTTTTTCAATTACGTTACGTAATTTAAGTGCGACCCCTTCTAATAAAATCTTCCTTAAAGAAGGCAAAATACTACGATAATAGTAGAATAAATTGGCGTACTTTTGCAGTTAGATTTACACAGCGCTCGTCGTTTAAAATATCCATTACAGATGCAGGCACAATGGTACGTCTGATGCAAGTGTTAACCGCTTTGATTGCCTCTTCGAAATTCTCCTCATCAATTGGGTTCCCGTATTCGTCTCTTTTTATCCCTTCTCTAATCATTTCCCTCAGCGATTCTTTATCCTTATAGGTACTAGGAAACTTATTATGCTCCTCCATCCATCTTTTCAAAAATTTGTAGAGAATAACGACATAAGGAGTGTGCGAATGGTCCTTCACATCCAACTCATCAAGGTTTATCGAGTCGAGATGCTTCTCCAGTAATTCGAAGGGTTTGTCTAATCGTAAATCCGAAACTTCGTTGTCTGGATGACTTTCGATTATGGTATGTTCTTTCACCTGAACTCTCATATAGGCTACAAATCCTATCGATCTGCACACGACCAGGGGAATATTTAGATCCCACAATTTTCGCGAAAGCAGAATTAGAGGCCTGAAAAAATATCGTTTAAATTTTACGACATTTTTCGAAACTATATTTCGAAAAAAAGATAAGAATACAAAGATAAGGGTCAACTAAAAGCTCACATATTCGTATTTGCAGCTAAACGCAAATTTTATTTTAATTAGTGATGCTTCTTCTAAACATCCTTTAACACGACAGAGCAAACAATTTCAAAATAAATTAATTTGGAAACAAATACTTACATTTTTGACTAAAATATATCAGTTTTCAACAAAAAATGGAAAAGTTAAATTTTTAGTTGAAAATATTGATTTTGAAGCAAAAAAAAAAGGGATTTTCCACAAAAGAGTTCAATTTTCAATCAAACTGATGAATTTTCTACTGGAATAGTTGAATTCTCCATAAGAAAAAATTAATTTTGACTGAAAAAGATACATGGCCAATCAAAACTTAAATAATTAAATTTTAAGTTC
>JAAAKG020139367.1:0-12379 GCA_010014905.2 Druon quercuslanigerum
ATGTATATATTTTTTTGGAAGAGTCCACCAATTTCTCTTAAAAATCAAACTCATTATTATTATTATTTTTATTATTATTATTATTAATATTATAAAATATTACTATTATTATTAAAGGAGAACCCTTGATTTGATTGGAAGGGAAAGGAAGGGGGGAAGGAAGGGAAAGGAAAGGAAGGGTAAGGGAGGGGAAAACAAATGCTTTTGATAGGGAAGGAAGGGAATGAAAAAGCCACCAGGAACGCAGATCGGCCAAAAATTGAAAGGACAACCGTGAGGCAATTTTGTGGTCAAAACAACCACAACAAAATGCTAGTGGGTCGCCGCTCAATAACACACGATTGGTTTTTCGTTTGGTGGTTTTTCAAAGGGGTTGGGAAAGAGAGGGTGAGGAGAATAGAAGGGACAGGAAGGGGTAGGGGAGGAAGGGAAGGGGAAATGAAGGGGAAGGGAAGGGAATGGATGGGAAGGGAAAGGAAGGAAAAAGGAAAGAGAAAGGAAGGGAGGGGAGGGGGGAGGGGGAGGTAAAACTACCAGGGACAGAGAAGAGGAATCTGTGTGTCTCGCACCTCCATTATCGCTTCGGCGAAATTTGCGTCACCTGACGGACTCCTTCGTCGTCCCCGTTACGCAAATTTGACTACCTTCGCTCATATGTCGCCGCTCACCACACGTTTCCCTTCTTTCTTTCCCCCTTGGTAGTTTCAGGGATGAGGATGAGGATGGGGGAGGGGGAGGGAGAAGAGGGGGATGAATCATTTGTGTGTGTGTGTGCGGGTGTGTTTTTTAACCTCTATATATTTATATGTATTTTTAAGAATTAATTGTGTGTAATATGAAACTCCATTTTACCATGTGTATGTATATATTTTTTAAGTCTGAGGAGGGTCCCAATCCAGGATCGAAACGTCGTTGTGTCAATGTGAGAGACAGATAAAGATCTGAATTTTATAAGAAGACCGGAGTAAAGGCCTCAAAATTATTGAAAACCTGCAACAAGCAATTAACACTCTTAAACACGGTCGTTCCCTTCCTTCCCTATCAAAAGCATTTGTTTTCCCCTCCCTTTCCCTTCCCTTCCTTTCCCATATTTGCCCTCCCATCCTTTCCCTTCGAATCAAATCAAGGGTTCTCCTTTAATAATAATAGTAATATTTTATAATAATAATAATAATAATAATAATAATAATGAGTTTGATTTTTAAGAGAAATTGGTGGACTCTTCCAAAAAAAAATATATACATTATGTACATGCATGCACATATACATACGCACATACATATATACATATATACATGCATACATACATACATAAATCTATATATACATCTATACGTACATACATCTATACATACATACACACATACATTCATACATCCATACATACATACATTCATACATCCATACATACATACATACAGACATATGCATGTAAAACAAATAAATAAAATTTTCCTTTAAAAAAAAAGGGGGGATGAATGTGAGTCCACCAAAACCACAAAATACATCAAATAAAACTCAAATCAAAGGAACAAATGAATAACAGGGCAAATAGATAAATGCCTAAAAATCAATAAATGGACAAATCAACCGACGATTAGATAAGTGATTGTGACTGAATTTTAAGGAGGAGCCCCCATAAGTAATAATAAAAAATAAGAAAAGGAACGATCAGAATTGATTTGGAATGGAACACCCCCCCCCCCCCCCCCCTTTTTCTTCCTTTTTCCCTCCCACCCACACAAACAATGATCCCTCCGCGCGCGCGCGCGTGTATGTGTGTGTGTGCACATAAGTGTCACCCAAGGTTTACATATAGTTTTTTGTAAATACGACTTTTTTCCCAAAAACAAATGAATAAACTAAAAAATAAATAACAAGTAATAAAAAGGAAAACAATAAGCAAATAAAATAAACATATTTTTAACGAAACAGATAACTGAATATAGATGTAAATAACCAGTAGGAAAAAATAAATAAAGAAATAAAGAAATAAATAAATCAATGAACAAATAAATAAATGATAAATAATAAAAAGGAAAACAATAAGCAAATAAAACATAAAAATAAAAATGTTTTTAAAGAAACAAACAAATGATATCGATGTAAATAACATAGGGAGAAATAAACAAATAAATAAATAAAGAATAAACAATTGATAGGTAAACCGTAGACAAATAAATAAATATATCGATGAACAAATAAATAAATTATTAAATAAATAATAAATAACAAATAGGAAAACAATAAACAAAAATAAAAAATAAAAATAAATCGATAAAGAAACAAATAAACCAATATAGATGCGGGTAACATATAGACAAATAAATAAATTAATAAATAAAGAAAAAATAATTAGTAGGTAAATCGTAGACAAATAAGCAAATAAATAAATAAATCGATGAAGAAATAAATCAATTAATAAATAATAAGTAAAAAATGGGAAAACAATAAACAAATAAAGTAAGTAAATAAATAAAGAAACAAATAAATCAATGTAGATGTAAATAACAAAAAGACAATTGAATAAATCAATAAATAAATAATAATAAATAAATAAATAATAGGTAAACAGTTGACAAATAAATAAAACAATCAATAAATAAATTAAATAAATAAATAACCACTACTTTTTTTCTCTATGATGGATGGAAAACCAAAAATATTTTTTGTTGCACAGAAAAAACCAGAGGTAATTTGAGATGGGGGGGGGGGGTGTATGAATCTGTGCGAGCATTAAGGTATCGAGCAATATGTGTATCAAGACTTTTTGAACACCCTGTATATTCATATATTAACGTCAATTATGCGAGAAAGCTAGTACGCGGCGTACGCGTCCTGGAGAACCTGAAGGGCACTGTGTGTCTTGACGCGGACCTCGGAAACTACCTAAGTCGACTTGGGTACGTTTTCTATGGATCGGGTCAATCGACCTACTCACGCTTTTCCGCTAGAAGCGTTACTTGAGGATACTCAACATCATAATTAAAATTATCAGGTTTATCGAGACTATGTCAATTAAAAATGATTAGCAATGAAAATATAAAGAAGCAAGAGGCGTGACAGCATTGCATTCTATTCGCGTGGGGCAGGAACTTATGTCCAACCATATGCATTCAAAAGTGTGCACGGAAGCGAGTCGGGAGTGAGAAGGAAGAAGCAAGAAGAAGTGAAAACGAGCACGTTGGAGGAGTGCTTTGGAGTACATCAGTGTAGGATAACCGAATTTGCTATTAGTATTAAACTTTGCGGGATTAAAGAAACTGCTAGAGATTTGGTTCAGACGAATCCAATTATACCATTGGTTCATTATATTTTTTTTTCTAAATACATGTAAAAATTGCAACTCTACATACACATCATTTTTGGTATGTAGTGAGAATGGAGTTGTTAAAACAATGTGTTGAAATAGAGTGTTGATTCAAAAATGATAAATATTATGATTGTAAATTATTTTCATTGTGAGAAAAAAATCCTAGAGATATGGCTGAAACAAATCCAACGACACCCATAGTTTTTTTTATAGGACAATTAGATTCTTTTAAATAAATGTACAACATTAAAAATCTGAATGAACATGCTCTGTTGTTATCTACCATGCAAATGAAATACAGCATGTCTGCAGTTCGAATAAGTCATCTGTCAATTTTACGAATCTTTCGAATTAGACTTAAATGTCCTAGATTCTGATAGTGTTTATTGAATATTATTATGAGAAGTTGTAGGCTCCAGCAGCTGCGACCATGGTTCCTTAAAGCCACCTATCTCGGCACAACCGGAACATGTACGTCGACCACTCCTGCTCCTTATATCCTAGAAAGTAAGCGGGAACGGCAAATAAGATACTTTGTATATCATTTCCTTAGATCCCAGTCTCTAGCTGCGGATGACCTTACTCGGCAGACGGTACAGTTGGAGATGAAGGTTTCACCTCCGGATACTTTTTAGAGCTACCAATCTTTGTACAATGTAATGAGGAAAAGTGTTGTCGGACCAGATGAAGTGATCCCATAAGAACAGCCTTTTGCATCTGGCTTGTGATGGACTGAGCTGACACTGGCAAGCCCAGATTTTATGAGTTGGCTAAGAAATAAAGCTTTCATAACTCCAAGGCAGGCGATTATGAGATCCTCAAGATAAACTTTGTAACCTTGGCACAGTCTCGTTTTTCTTACTCCTTTGCCGTTATACTGCCATAGGCTAATGCCGAGAATTCAATCACGTAAATTATGTTGGTCTTCAAATCTTGAAGATAATATCAGGTTTGGTAGCACTGATTTCTTGAGTGATGTAGAATGAGAAATACCAGTAGATCTTACACTGATTATTCTCCACACAGACTCAAGTTTCCCCTAGGCGCATGCCAAGAAGGGCATTAGATCAACACCATAGAAGTGCCGAAGATGGTAATATAACACTTTTAGAGCGGCATTGCGTCTCTGTATGTACCCGTAGCGTGCATACTTTGAAAATACAGTGAGAACATGCCCAACTGGATCTGTCTCTCGCTTGCACGCTCGGTAATTGGTATCACCTACAAGTACATTCATTATGCGCTCGTAGTAAATTAAGGTAACAAAAAGGTACCTACCTCGCACGAAGAAGCGAAAGGTTACCTTATTTGAGCACAGCAGCAAAAAGGTACCTTTCTCGCCTTTAAGCAGTAAAAGGGTACCTTTCTCGCCTTTAAGCAGCAAAAGGGTACCTTTCTCTGGCGAAAGAACAAAAAGATACGTACCTCGCGCGAAAAAGAAAAAAGGTACCTATTTGAGGAGTCGATTTTCTTCTCTAAATTTAAGTTGGTAATACTGAGCATGCAGAATTAAACGTTTTAATATTCAGTTTCCTTACTAATTTTTAAAAATAATAGTTAATTTTAACAAAGAAGTTCAACATATATATTAAAAATACACAAGTATTCTACACCTCTGGTAAATTTGGCAAGTTTTAAACGCTGAGTATACTTGATCGCAAGTGAGTCAAAATTATTCAACTTTTTCAGGATTTTTACAAATAAAATTATAATATAACAAATAATTATGTTACACAATAAAAATATTTTTTTAATAGCACCATTTCTTTATTTTTCATTTATATTATTTATTATAACAGAAATATAATTTTTTTTGTATATACATTTTACAAACTATAAATTAAAAAAAGAATTTTTAATTCCAAAAATTTTATCATTTCAATTATTTCTTTATAAAATATCATTTTAATTTTGGATTCAAAAGGTGTTATTATATTTATAATTTTTAATTTATTACCAATTCCTAAAAATTTCGAAATTCAAAAGAAATAATTTGATTATCAAGAAGATATTGCAAATCTTTTTTTTCTTTATCTAATGGCAATTCGCTGGAGTAACATCTAGCGATACCATCGTCCGTATTATATTTCATGGAAGATTAATGCGCTCTTCCATCGTAGTTATGCTAAAATTCAATTTTGCCATTTAAGCGCATTGTAATTTTACTTATCTGAGAAAATAAAATTTTTCCAAAAATTTTTATCTGATAGTTTGGAGAAATCATAAATTTGACTTTGTTCAACTTGGTGGACAATATACGAGGTGTGATAAAAAAATAACGAGACTTTTCGTTTTCTGCCAATAATATTTATTTATTCGTGAATATCAATTTTGTCCCCTTCTGTTGAAATTCACTTTTCGATATGGCATTCAGCTGCTTGAGCGATTCTGCTTTTATCTCATCGATGTCGTCAAAACGTATTCCTTTCATGGATTTCTTCATCTTTGGGAATAGGGACAAGTCACAGGGGGGCATATCCGGTGTATACGTTGGTTGTGGCATTAATGCGTTGTTGTGTTTGGCCAAAAACTCACGAACAAGCATTGAGGCATGAGCAGGTTGCTTTGTCGTGGTGCAGTCGCCAAGGCTGATTTTGCCACAAAATTCGTCGTTTCTTCGAATTTCTTCACGCAAACGACGCCAAACTCTGACATAATATTCTTTCTTAATTTTTTGAACTTTAGTTAAGAACTGATAATGCACTAAACCATTGAAATCGAAAAACACAGTGAGCAAAACCTTCGCGTTTGATCGAACATGTGTTTTTTTCGCTCTTGGTGACGTTGAATGCTTCCAAGTGGACGATTGAGCCTTAGTTTCGACGTCATATCCATAAACCCATAATTCATCACTTGTTATGGTTCGATCGAGCAATGTAGAGTCGTTATTAAGCGTTGTCATGGCGATATTGCTTTTGGTCGAAATTTAGCAGTTTCGGGACAAATTTTGCTGCCACATGTTTCATGTGAAAAAAATCCGTAAAAAATGCTTGACATGAGTCGCGTGATGTACCGACATCCTCAGCAACCTCTCTAATATTAATTCGTCGATCGCTCATAATAATTTTTTTCACTTTCTCGACGGTATCGTTCGTTACCTATGTGCGAGGATACCCAAGGCGCTCGTCATCTTCAACGTCTTCCCGTCCATTTTTAAAACGATTATACCACTCGAAAACTCTTGCTCGGCTCATAACTGAGTCACCAAAAGCAACTTTTAATATTTCACAAACATTACTGCACTTTATTGCATTTTTGTAACGAAACTTGATGCAAATTCTCTGACCCATTTTTTCCAAAAGTGAAAAATCGCTGAGCACACTAAACCATGTATAACTTCACTGCGAGCTGATGGCAGAGTAAACATGCAATATGGCTACCAATGCACATACAATATCCAGACAAGTGCAGCAACATAAAAAAAAAATTTGGTAAACGGACGAATACAGCCCGGAAAATTTGAAAAGTCTCGTTATTTTTTTATCACACCTCGTACGTTGGTTCTTGCACTTTGGCATTTTGAATTTTAGTACACCATTGACCTTGTGTAAAGGCATTTTTATTTTTTACAATTTTTTTTTACTTTAAATATTTGTTTAACTATAGTGTTATTTTCAAAAATATTTATGTAATTGTAATTTACATGTGCTTAATTATACTCAGCGTTTAAACTTGTAAAATTTACTATACGCTTAGAATAATTGCATATTTTTAATATATATTTTTAACTTCCTGGTTATAACTAAATTTTATATTAAAAAATGAGTAAAGAAATGGGATATTTAAACGTTTTAATTCTGCGTGCTCAGCGTAACCAACTTAAATTTAGAGAAGAAAATTTACTACTGAAATAGGTACCTTTTCGCTTCTCCACGCGAGAAAGGTACCTTTTTACTGCTACGCTCGAAATAGGTACCTTCTTGATACATCATCTGAAATAGGCCCTTGTTGTAGGTATAGAAACGCCGCGGCATTGACGATTTCATTTTCATGTACGAGTCGCATTAGCGACTCTCTGCTCAGCACACCTCTACCCCCCCCCCCCCCTTATCTAGGATGAGGAATTTCATTGATTGTCACTACTTTGCTTTGCTGCGATCAAGTTACTTCGTCTCCTCGACGTTCCATTTTACTGCACCAAACGTGTAGAGCAGTATAAAAACGGGCAGAATATTTGTCGCCTTGATCTTATTCTTCATAGATAGTTCGGAAGTCCAAATTTTTCGGAGAATTTGGTGATACCTTTTTTCAAAGGGCCGTTTTTAACAAACGCACCTCTTGGGTTTACGCCTGCGGTATGCCAAGATATGCATATGTTTCTCCATTCTAAGATCTTGAATCGCATTTCCACCTATGAGTTGAAGATCCTGATCGTCATGCGATAATGTAGTTTCTAGCCTTCCTTTGTGTACCTGGACGCAGGCACACCTGTCCAGTCCAAAGCGAATGCCAATTTCTTTAAGAGTACCTATTTACTGCCGTCACAAGGATTTTAAGGTCCTCTTTTGAAGAGACAAAGAGTTTAAGGTCGTCCATATATAAATGGTGTTAACTTTAAATTTTCTTCTGTTTGGCGGGCCACATAGGTATCGATAGCTTTTGCCACGGAGCACAATAGATAGAGGCAAAAAAAAATGTCGGATTTTAAGAGTGTCCCTCTTATGTGTGACATAACTTGCAGTCATTTGTCTTTTGTTAGATATTATGACAAATCTTTTCTGCCACAAGCATCGAAGCTCTTTTATACATCTCACTATTTTTGGATACAGCTCCAGGCACTCAAGGAGCTTGATACGTTACTCATGGTTCGTGTTATCAAATACCTTTCGGTAGTCAATCCAAGCAATGGATAAATTGCGTCGATACCTGTTGGAATCCTGGGTAATACCCCTAACAAGATATGGGCCGGTAGTTCTTTGGACTTTACAAACCTCTGGTTTTACGGATTAGTACCTTACGCCCTTCCACTAACTACTGTGTGATAAGTTGTTCTTCGTTTAAGAAAGTACACTGCAGCCGCTTTAAATCCGCTCACTTATATCTTGGCATCCACCACCTCACAGTACCAGGTTACACACACAAGATAATCAGCGCGCAGAGTGGCAATTTCCCCTCCGCTCTGAAGCAGTGGTGGAATCCCCTTCCGAGAGAATATAAGTGAATTCTTTACTTTTTCAGATGGCGCAAAGTGTAGCCAAAAGCACTTTTTGTGGACAAAAGTCTGTCTACAACCCATTTTTCAATGGATTTGGACTTTTTTTAATGTCAAGAAGGCTTTTGAGTATATCGAGTCGGTGCAAGAATTTTTATTTGGCTAAAACAAAATTTTGTATTCAACAAAAAAATAAACAATATTTTTATCCCAACTTTTTTGTAATATCTACGAATTGACTAAAGAAGAGCCCCAGTCAGTGTAATTATTGTGTAGCAATAGTTTTCAGCAGGTTAGAGCAAGAACAAAAATTCTTATAATGTTTTATACAAATTAATGAACAAAAGCCATTTTTTGTGATTCGCAATGATAAGTTGTTTGAAATTCAAAGTTTTAATGCAGAATATGTGAAGAATGTATGCCTGATTATGATTATTTTAAAATATTTGCTGCTTGGCAGCATTATTCAAACAATTTGTGTAAACAAATACACAGTTTTCGTATGTTACAGTGAATAGGCTCTATTTTTTTGCAGAATCGACCAAAAATGTCTTGCCAATGACTCCTTGCTGTCATTTTTTTCAAATTAACAACTGGTAGTTATTTAAACAATATTTATAAAAAATTCATATTTTCAACATGACTTCACGAATAGGGTCATTTTTTTGCGAAATGAACTAAAAATGTATTTCCAAAGACTCTTTGCTATGGTCCGTTGACAACGGATAAGAAAAGTTAATTATTTAAATAGTTTTTATAAAGAAATGTACATTTCGGTTTTGAAATTACCTTTTTTTACTTCGAATGTCGACTGATCATTTCTTCTAGCCGAATATACAACATTCATTATGCACAGTTCATTATGTACGATAATAAAACATTAGGACTAAAAGCATTTCAATTTTTGAGGAACACTCATGATATTTTATGAAATAAATTATTTGCACCATCGGTTGTTGTCAAAATACGATTCTCAATAAATACATAATTTTATAACACTATAACTAAAAGCAAATCACACCTTTTAATAATACATGAATCGAGCTTGGTTTTTTAGTTCAGTCCGCAAAAAAATGTATTATTGAAAAATGATGAAACTGTGGATTTTCTTATAAATATTGTTGAAACAATTAACACTTTTTCCTAATTAGAAAAATGAAACAAGAAGGAATAATTGCAAGACATTTATTGTTTATTCCGCAAAGATAATTAATAATTTTCATGGAAAAGTGGTCAAACTGTACATTTCTACCGAAATGTGCATTTGTTTATAAAAACTGTTCGAATAATTAACTATTCTCACCCGTTAGTAAAGTATACATTTTTAGTTTATTTCGCAAAGGAAATGGAGCCTATTAATGAAAATTTGGTCAAAATCTGCATTTAAATATAAAAAAATTGTTAAAAAAATTATTATTTTCTATCAATTTGAACACCATTTTGTCCGTCAGGAACCTCGCCTTTTACCGGGACTTTTGGAGTAGACTATAATATTAGTTTATATTCTGGGTCGTCAAACAATGAAAAGCGTATACAATTGTCTTTAACATTGTATTTGTTTAAATAATTATTTTTTCGTAGTGAGTAAGAAAACTCCTAGGGGTATTTTATTCGCGAATCTACTATTTTCTTTGTTTTTGATGGGACAATTCGTTTTCTTTATAGCCACAGTATAGTTATTACTTTGTTGTTGCGAATGAAAGATTCAGAGAGAGGACTTGTTTGTTTAATACATATATTTTGAAGGAATTCTACATATATACATACAAGCAAATATATGGTGGCCAAATACGATGCGACCGATGAAATGTAATTGATTGACTGTTGGTGATGAAGCAAAGGGCAGATAGCGAATATGGACAAATTTGATAAGTTGGGAGAACTGATGACATCGTGGGTCTTAGTTGGTCGAGGAAGTGGCAGGTAGAAGGCGTAGGCTTGGAAGTAAAATCATGGAAATCAAATAGTGGGAACTGGGGGTGAGGCCCTGGTAATGGGTTCTTCCAATTTGTAACTATTTGTTCAACAGCTGTCTGTACATAGTAACTTTCCCAAGATTAAGTTGTTGGCAAAGTAAAATGGCTATACAATTTTATTCCGGTATTTTCGTAGATTCTAAAGCATAATGCTAAATTACCCTGGCAAGGCCATTCTTGCATCTGTAAATGAAAAGAGGCGATATGAAAACCGTGCCGAAAGGTGAATGGCACCTGGGTAAGGTGTCTTAAACAGTGACTCTGGGGTACTGGGCGAGCTCTCAGAGTACGCAGCCTTATCCTTGCATGCCAAAGGTGTTGGAAGCGAGAAAAACCTAATGACATTCCTGAAGACCCTGAGCTATACTCTCCAAAGCAGATACAAACGTCTTATCCGGCAGATTTGATCTTCCGAACTGTTGGCGAGAAACAAAGTATCCAAACTGAACATGCTTGCCGTCTCGGTAGTACTCTATTCATTTGGAGTGGTGTTCCGCGACTCTACATCTCGTGCCGTCAAGGTGCTCGCGGTATATTGAATCTTGAACGTCTTCAAAACAATCGAAATTATTTGGAGGAAGTTACCATTTCACCTGAAAATGTTCAGGAAGCATGAAGAAGTGAGCAAATTAGCTTTTCCGTATAAAACAGAAGAGTAGACTGCTGAAATACTCGGACTTAACTTCAGTATCAGGGGTGAGCAAAATGTATCAAATCTTATCTATCTCGAGTACTCACTCCTGAATGCTCGGATTCAGAAAACACAGAAGAAAAACTTCCGGGAGCAGCCCCTCGATAAGAGGATGCACGCTATCTTCCACAGAAATGTGGAGGATCAGTCAATGTCGTTTTAACTAACGTTTGCTTTTCTTAAATCACCCGGACTAAATTTGGGCACGGGGGGTTTCATTTTGGCATGTCAAGATGGTGTCATTTTCACCCTATAATACTCTTGCCACATGTTGAGCCAAGACATTCCCGATGATAGCTGCAGGGAGTGCCATGCGCACCCCTAGAATCTGAGACACATACTATCTAGTTGTCTAACTCATGCGGGAACGACCTACAACCAAAGGCACAATGCGGCACTAAGATTGCTTTATTACCATCTCTGTCACTCTTGCAGCATAACCTTAACATCGCTACGCTAAACGCTCATTGGGAAAATAGTATCTAGTTGTCTAACTCATACGGGAACGACCTACATCCAAAGGCACAATGCGGCACTAAGATTGCTTTATTACCATCTCTGTCACTCTTGCGGCATAACCTTACCATCGCTCCGCTAAACGCTTCTAGGAAAATAGAGTCAATTGTCGAGAATAAGATGTGCCGCATATACTGGAACTTTATATACTCGACAATTGTTTTTGTTGCACACTCGAGGCCTGACATAGTTCTCCTTGACTTCGAGAAGCGAATCATGTTCGTTATCGATGTTTCGGCACCAGCTGACAAAAACATCATAGCCAAGGAGAATGAAAAGAAAGAGATGTGTAGAGACCTTGTAAGGGAATTGCGACAATTTTACCCGGAATATTCTGTTCAATTAATTGTCTTTATAATCGGCGCTCCTGGTGGTGCCAAGCTTTCACTGGTTAAAAGCCTGAAAAGCATCCCTGCGTGTGAACGATATGCTAAAACACCTGCGGAGAAAATGCAAAAGGTGGTCGTCCTTGGATCGCTGCGTGTCCTAGCGTGCACGAGACTTGCCGGATCGTCGTATTGTTTCCGTCACAGACAGTAACCACCTATCTCACGTTCGTTAGACGTGGTTATGGCTGAAATTATGCCGAAATTTCGCTGGTATCGGATGCAATTTTTCAGATTAGCTCCCGATCCCGGTGAAATCCTGCGGTTGTATTGTGTGTGTGTGTGTGTGTGTGTGTGTGTGTGTGTGTGTGTGTGTGTGTGTGTGTGTGTGTGTGTGTGTGTGTG
>JAAAKG020139368.1:0-12378 GCA_010014905.2 Druon quercuslanigerum
ATTTATGTACATTATACATAAAATTATATAGTACATGAAAGCATTCGAAATGAATATTAATATTTATACATCGCAACGTAAGAAGTCATACTAATTCACTCATTAAGTTTTAATAATTAATAAATTTTAGATTTATAGAACCATATTTAATTTTTCATTATTTTATTACGTAAGAATTGTCTATTTCCCTCCCACCTGAACATGACAAATTGCCATTTCTGCTCGCTACAAATTTTATCATGGACTCGATAAATATTAAAGCTAGTGTTGATTTAATATTTCCTACAAGTAAAAATAGCTAAAAATATGATATAAATACATACAGATTGAATAAAAAAGTAACGAATTTACTGAATAAATTGTTGAACAGTAATTTTAAATTCGTATATTGCATACTCACAAATAGTAAATGATGATGAAAGAGCAATTATAAAGATCTTCATTTTTTATTTTTTCCTACATTAATAAAAGCTGAAATAACTTCGTGAACAGAGTAAACTATTTTTTTAAGAATACAAACGGACACCTATTGCTTAAACCGATTACTATATAAGAACGTGCTTGCGTAATTTACAAAAGAAAAAAAATCTCGAACAAACAATCAGAAAAACTTTTCCCCGTTTATTTTTGATGAAATTACAAACCTCTACATAAATATTAGAAAAGTTGACAAAATAAAGATAATTGGTTTCCTATCAGAATTCATGATATTTATGGTTTTGTAAATACACATTTCTCTAAGCGTGGAAAACAATGTTACCTTAGAAATTTCGACCTTCATGTGCTTCAGATAAGATACGGTTATGCATTAAAAAAACTTGTAGAGCAAAAAATATGTTTATTTGAATTCAACAAATAAAGCATACGCCAGAAATTTTATCGACAGAATGATATCAACCATTATCCCTATATTCTCTTTCACTCCTCTTTCCCCTCCGCCTCTCTCACCAACCCCAATAGCACGCACCCCTCTCGCCAATATACTTCACTTCACCCTTCTTTCCATTTACTAACACTAATCTGCCCACCCTGCAGGGCGGGGTTAAGGAGAGGGGTGCTCATGCTCACCCCTCTCCTTATCATAATCCTTTCCCTACTCATCTCTTCACCCCCTCGCTCAGTGGGACAAAAAAGTGCGAAGAGTACGATCAGAATGGCCCTTCTCTTTCACACTTACGGACTTTCTGCAGGCATGGCTGCTTGCCACTGCCAGCAAGAAGAGGTATGAAAAAGGCCCTTGCAGTTTTAATTATGTCTGCACGTATTTAATAAAAATGAAAAAGAACTAAATTTTAAGGAGATACGTAAGAGCTGATTCAAAATAATAATTATTTTACCGCCACTCCCACAGAATTCCTATTTTAGCGCCTGTAAACGATCTCTAAAACAGTATTTATAGACCTAGGCCTATAAACGGTTTACTTCGGGTCCTAGGCTTTCCTGATGGAAGTAAGAAGATAGAGATTCTAGCTTTTTGAATGATTTTCAATCCTTATTATCGAAAGAGACCGAGAAAATGTATCCCATTTTATCTATTTGTCAATCTAAATTCGCGTCTATCTTCTGCAATACTCTCTTCTGTATCACATCCTATCATTTATCTATCCACGTAAGCCTATAGGGGTTTGCCGCTAGGTGGCTAAAGTAAAAGTAATCACCAAGTGAAATCAGTCATCAGACCTATAAGTAGAGGCCCGTCAAACAGTTTTACCAAAATTAATAGACACTCGAGTCTAAAATCTGCATATGGAAACCTAGTTTACAAAATGTTCATCCGACCAATCATAACCGGCTCCTGTACAATTTGGGTTGGTGCGTCAAAAAGTAACATCAATTAGATCCAGATTATACAAAATAAATTCCTCAGACGCATCACCAAAACACTTAGATATACCAAGAACTCTGTCCTTCACAGAGAATTTCAATTATGATTCGCTTCGCAAGCACGCGATGCCAAAAGACTTCCTCATGAAATTAGACTAACAACGACTTTCATTCTTCGACCCCTCTACCCCTTCCTATTCTTCTTCTGTACTTCTCTTTCATATAATAAATTATCAGATTTCGTGGTTTTTCCCGTGTATGGGCTTTTTTCTCACATATAATAAACGTCACTCTTAATTCAAGTCATGTCAAATTTTTCTCAGATTATGTAACAATGCCCAAACGGGTAACGCGCAACAACTTCTTCCAGTCCGATCATTCTTCGGGGAGATCATTATTCGACACAGCTGTGAATTAAGGTATGAAAATAAATTTTAAGTGTGTAGATATATAATCGTAGATACCATGCTACCTATCTGGCACGTGATCAACGTCAAATTAATTTTTCTAATAAATGTATTTGAATGAATGTCCGAATTTTTAGAGATGGAAAGTGATAAAAGTATCTATTTGCGCAACATAAAAAAGAGACAGACAAAAATTCAAATTTATAATAAAGAGGTAGACTAAAGTCACAGAGTAATGATAAGAAAAAAGATCATACTGTAAAAAGCGCGCCGAGTTTTGACTGCGGTAACTGCACATTTACTATCAAACTTGGACGTTTTAAGCCAACACTCCAATCTAAGCGGTCATGCGCACTGTTATCTACTATCTCCTATTCTCCTGTAAAAAATGTGCGAGTGAGTGCCGTGTTTAATGAAAACTGAAAACTGAGGTCAATATACGTGCTTGTTTATTTCTGTGCTGTGCTTATTTCTGTGAAATAAGTTAACAAATTGTGGCCTGGAAACTATAGGTAAGTAATACAGATTTAATTGTAATCATTAAATTATATAAAATTCGCAGATTAAATAATGTGACAGTATAGACTTCCAACGGTTAAGTTGACTTGACTTTGCAAAAAATTTTACAAAAAATTGATATATCCTCAATTGCTGTTGTTGCCATTGTCATGCACTGGCACTCGCTCGCACATTTCTCGTGGGAGAAAATGAGATAGCAGTGCGCATGCCCCCTTATATTTAAGGGTTGGCTTGAAACGTCAAAGTTTGGCAGTAAATGTGCAGTTATTGCAGTCAAAACGCACGTACAGAGATCAGTCTCCTTCTTATTACTCCCCGAATAATGTAAAGAAAAAGAAAATTGCCTTGGCCACGAAAAGTAGAGAAGGAGATAGACAATTATTGATATTGGGGATAGAAAAAGAACGTTCTATGGGTGGAAAATTACCCATTGAGAGATATAGTAAAATCGTAATAGTATAATCGTAAAATCGCATTCATAACTGCGTTGTGATAAAAATATTGTATGATACATGGTCTCTGTGTAAAACTTTATTCTCCTATGATGTCGCAGTACCCGCCAGAGCCCTCGTGGTCGCATCGCAACTTCACACAAGGAAAAAGTGCCACGTAGGATCCTTGTATCATAAATAACTATTTTTTCAATTTAAAAATATTTGGAATTTCTTTTTTTTCAATTCAACTCTCAATTTTCTTAAAACTATTCATGTTTATTAAAAATACCATGAAATCGATTTAAAAACTACTTTTAAGTAACATCCAGCAGTTTAGAAATTTACTAGTTCTTTCAAACCTGGATTCCTTGATCCTTTATTTCATGCTTCAGAAAGACAAAAACAGGAGAGATACCAAATAGTTCCGAGACTCTGGATCTACTGTCACGCTCAGTCTAAAAATTAACAGTGAATCCAGATTTGATTGTATATTGTGTACCGAGTTTGAAGCAGAAAATTGCAAACTCGTGAAGATTTGCGAGGACGTTTTCCTCATTGGTACACGCGATATTTTATGTAACAAAGGTATGATTTACAAGTTTATCACGTCTGACATTTAAGGTTAGATTGGCGCCGCCATTTCGTATACCTCCTGTTTTATAAACGCCTAGTTTTGCAACTAAAAAGACTATGATAAAATGCGTAAATTATGCAGGCGTTACAAAACATTATTTTTTATATGTTTCTTATGGACAAAATAATGAGTGAAAATTCTTCTTAGAGATACTTTATTTTTCAACCTTTTTAACCTTTTTAACTCATTGATTTTTCCTAAGACTTCTTTTCTTTAACAGAATGGAATAAGGCTTTTTAATATCTGATAACGCCTATTAATTAGTTAAACAAATTTAGTAAATAAACACAGTTAAGCAGTTTTTTAAACAAATTCATAGCTTGATAACTTCTCCACAAATAGATGTCTTTTTTAGTAAATTGACTGCCAATGACTCAAAAATTACCTCATTTATTAGAAGGCTTTGTCAGGTGATATTTGTTATTTATCTAAATACATTTTATAAACAAGTTATAATCGGTTATAGTTTACAGAAAAAAATCCTTTTTTGGGCTTGTATTCTATTATTAATTTTGTTTAATTATAATAAACTTATAGGAAAACCTTTAAAAATGCATAATTGAAAAAATTAAGTCAACTAAGGAAAATTGTAGTTGATTAGTTTCAAGTACAAATTGTATCTACATTATTTTCCCTATAATTAAACCATTTTCATTTTTATTTTTAAAAAAATGTATTGCGTATTAAGGCAAATTAAAGTAAATCTCCCAATTATCATTACGATTACTGGAACATTTTCTTTTCATAGCTAAAAAAATATTTGGAATTGTGAAACCTGATATTTGAATCATTGAAGAATAAAGTGATTTTAAGTGAGCGTTTTTTAAAATCTTTGAAATCAAAACTGTTTTAATTGAAACGTTCGAAATGTAGAATAATTAACAATCGGAAATATTAAAAAAAATGTTGATTCAGAAATGATTAAGAATAGACAATCTTATATTTTAAGTGTTAAAAATATAAGAAATCCGAATTAAAGTAAGACATATTATATTATTTTATTCTAAAATAGCTTTATTGAAATTAAACATTACGATTTTATGAAATTACATTTTCTCGATGCAAAGAATTACGAATAGAAAACTTTTACAATAAATAAAAAAATGTATAACACAGTACTAAGTAAACATTAGTTTGAGTGCTTGATCTTGAATTCATAAAAATAAGCATCTTCTCAAGTAATGTGCTTGTGTATATAAATTTAATTCGTCTGTTTGTTCAATATCTACTTGAAATTCGTTATAAACCAACGGAATCGTGTTAATTTGCTCAAAATTGTATGATTTATAAAATAAAAATAAAATATTTATGTCTGTTGTTGCAAAACATAAGGGAGAGTAGAGTATATTTGAAAATACTTCAAGCATGGAAACGATAGATTTTAATAGGCGAAGTATTTTATTAAACTTCTAGTGTTATGATTTTTTTCTATATAAACGTTTTAAATATATTAAACTTAACTACGTCAGAAAACCCAATTGAGAGAGTATATGCTTTTGAGGTTAGGAATATAATGAAAAACTTCAAAAATGGTAAGGCTGCTGGTGTAGACAGCATAAAAACAGCGGAACTACTATGTATCGAGATGAAACATGTTCTCGATGAATAGGAAAAGCCATTATCGTACCAATAGACAAAAGAAAGGGAAATAAAGACAATTGCAATATATTGCAAAATATACTTATTCGTTGGGTAATGAAAATAATAAAGGAAAATGTATGGGAAGTACAAAGTGGATTTATGCCAGGAAAATTATGGACGAATCAAATATTTAGCGTAAGGCAGATCACAGATGTACACTTTAAGGAGTCCTGAAAGAGTGCAGAGTCGATGGATGGCTCTTACAAGCAATATAAAAGCAATATTATGCTGGTAGAAAAGTTAGTGTAAGGGAAAGGGGAGAGTTTTTTCATAGGGGGCAAAAATTCATGGGCAAGTGTCTAGAATGGCCTTCTTTGACGTAGAAGATGTGGTTCACGGGCCAGTGAGGGTACGTGGGTTAGTTTTCGCAGATGATAAGGTTATTATGTCAAAATCAATCGAAGACTTCCAAGAATGTTGAGCAAACTCAAAAGCTCAAAATTAACGTAAATAAACAAAAATGAGGGTGTTTTAAAGATAATTTAAAAGTTACATAGACGTATAAACGAGGATGAGAAGCTTATTGTATAGAGAAAGGCCTATTATCAGAAGTAAAAATATATCAAGTACAGTTGAAAGGAGAATATATAACTCTATATGTATACAGGCCGTGATGTATGGCTTGCGATATCTGGACCTACCAAGAAAAGGACAAGAGTAAAATAAACGCGATTAACATGAAATTCCCGATCATGATGTGCTATAAAACGCTGATGATCAAAGTGAATAAGATCATCCTTAAAGAATGTGGTGTAGAGGAGACACTAGTTGACATGTGTGAAAAAAA
Source organism: Druon quercuslanigerum (assembly GCA_010014905.2). Classification (NCBI taxonomy): domain Eukaryota; kingdom Metazoa; phylum Arthropoda; class Insecta; order Hymenoptera; family Cynipidae; genus Druon; species Druon quercuslanigerum. The sequence goes on from JAAAKG020139368.1 coordinate 6,247, forward strand.
TCATCAGGATGGTTTGGGCATGTTGAGAGAATGAAAGATGAATGACTATCCAAAAAAGCGTATCAAGGTGAAGTAAATGGCAGTGTGCCTAAAGGCAGGCCACGGTAAAAATAGTTGGAATGTATAAATGAGACCCTAATTCAAAGATTCATAAGAAGCCATAAAAATACAAGAGCTTTTATGAGGTAATGCCGTTAATTGGCTAGAGAGATTGATCAGTGACCTGGGTCGGAGCAGTGTTGCGGAACGAACGAGTTATTAAAATAAAAAGCACGAGAATTATATGTCAATCTAAAAATCTACACCCCCTCCTCCAAATTACTTCCTTGCGCACCAAGTGAATCACGCTTATCCTGAAAGGGATGCGGTTTATGGTACAAAAAAAATCTTGCGCCGTCACATATGGGGCATGACGCCATGCCGCGGCGCGCCCTATGTGTTTCGACAGGGAGTAAGAGGTTATAACTGCTGTTGCCCCATATGTACTTTAATTTCATTGATATGAAAACAATAACTTAGTGCTAAAAATTTCTAGAGTAATCTTTCTACTATCCCCTGTTCACTATCGAGAATTATTATATTATATAATGCAACATCCATCAATTAAAAATAATTTAAGAAAGACACATATCAAAATCACATTTCAAATCATAACTTTCAGAAATTTAAGTCAAAGCGCGGCACTATACCCTACTTCCCTTACTAACTAAGACTAACAATTGTACAAACTTACAGGACAAATAAATATTTTTTAGAAGATTTTTAATCGCAACGCTCAAACTTCTAATAGTTTATGTAAAAAAAAATTGCACAGACTGCTTGTAAAAAGGAGAAATATGTTTCCAAACAACATTGTAATCGACTTCCGTTTCCGTCATGAAAGTGTAAGGTAGTGGGAATTTTGTATGCTGAGTTTTTCCGAATATAGCAGGATTGGAGAGACACAATGGGAGGTTGTAATAATGATGGAAACGTGGCAAGATGAAAAGGGATGGGAAAGAGTAAGGAGGAAATTAACAAGTGGTTACAAATCGCAAGTTCAAAATGCAAAGACGAAGAATAAAAAGGGCAGAGCAATAGGAGGAATGTTGATAGGAGTGAGAAATGAATGTATAACAGGGAAAGATAAGATAGAGAGGAAAGAACAAAAAGAAGGATTAATAGTAAAAGAGGTAAAGATGGAAGGAGAGAAGTGGAAGATAGTGGGAGTTTACGTGAACGAAGATATGCAGGAGAAAGCAGAGGATTTAAAAGAAATGATGAAAGAAAATAACAGAAGAGATGAGGAAGTGAACGAGGAGAAGAGGGAGGAAAAAATCAAAAGATAAGGTATTGAATGGGGAGGCAAAGAAGTTGTTAAAGAGCTTGGAGGAGTCGGGATGGTTTATCTTAAACGGAAATATAGAGGGAGATGATGAAGGAGAATATACATGATTAGGCGGAGAAAGGGGAATGGTAATTGATTATGGGATAGTGGATGATGAGGTAAGAGAAAATATCAAGAAATTAGAGGTAGGTCATTGCATTAATTCGGACCACTTTCCCTTAATAGTGACATTAAGGGGAGAAAAAAGTAATATTAATATGCATAGAAAGACGGCAAAGGTAAAGAATGTAGGAAAAGGGAATTGACCAATGCAAACAAAGAACAGTGTAGAGAAAACTAAAAAAATATCGAAATAGGAGAGGGAAATATGGACGAGCAGATGGAAAAAATTATAGTAGAAGTAAAAAGAGAATTAGAGTGCACAAACAAAAATTAATGTACTAAAGAGGGGAGTAGAAGTGTATGGGATGAGGATTCTGAAGAGAAAAAAAAGGAGGTCAGAAACAAATTAAGAAAGTGGAGAAAAGAAAAAAGTAATTTGGAAGAACATAGGAAAAAAAGAAAGAGAAGAGAATAAAAGCTTTGAGGAAGAGGCAAAGAAGGATAGGACGGAAGAAGAGGTATGGAAGGTAGTAAATAGAGGAAGAAGAAGACAAAGAGTAAACCAAGATATTGAAATAGTATAATGGAAAAAATATTTTTTAGATTTGCTAGGAAGAGTAGAAAGAAAAGTTAGAAAGGGAGGAAAATATGGCAGAGACATAGATGAGGAAGAGGACATAACAAGGGAAGAAATAGTCAAGGAGTTAGGAATAATGAAGGATGGAAAGGCACCTGGTATAGATGAGATTTCAAATAAAGTAGGGAAATGTGGAGGGACAGAAATAGGGGAATGGGCATGGATAATGTGCAATCGAGTATGGAGAGGAGAAGAAAAAGGAGAAGAGAGGAGGTTAAATATTATAGGGGTGTGCCGCTGATGCCAACACCGTTTAAAGTATATGTAACTGTTGTGTCGGAGAGATTACAGAAAGAAATTGAGGGGAAAATATAGAGCCACCGAATCAGACTGGGTTTACAAAAGGAATGGGGGACAGCATTTATGTTCTGAGCTACCTAGTAAATAAGAGGATTAAAAGGGTAAACGGGGCAAATATAGCAATGGTCGTGAACATAAAGGCAGCGTTTGCGAAAAAGGGAATAAGAGAGGGATTAATAAAGAGATTTTCGGAAATTTTTAAAGAGACAAAAAGCAGGGTAAAGGTAGGAGATCAGGTAGGGGATAGTTTCTGGTTGTTGAGAGGAGTGAGGCAAGGATGTCCTCTAAGCCCACTTTTATTTAATATATTAATATCAGACTTGGAAGAAGAAATGAGGAGAAAAGGTTGGGGAGGAGTTAGAATAGGGAATGAAAAGATATATACACTGGCATACGCAGAGGACATAGTGCTGATGGCAGAGAATGAAGAAGGGATAGCGGGCTTAATTACAGAATTAGAGAAATACTTAGATGAGGAAAAGCTGAATTTAAATGTAGAAAAGACAAAGATAATAAGGTTTAGAAAAGGAGGGGGACACAGGAAGAATGGACGGGTAGATGGAAGGAAAAGAATGGAGATCATAGAGCTCATATAAGAGAAAGAATAAAAAAGCAGCAGGGGTAATCAAACATATATGGGGAATAGGAAAAAGAAGGTTAAAAAATGGAGAAGGAGAATGTGGTTATTTGATTTAAAGTTATGGGGCAGAGATATGGGGATGGAAAGAAAGGAAATATATTGAAAGTTTACAAGGAAGATATATTAGGTGGACATTAGGGGTAGGTTGGAGGACGCCGGAATATATGGTGAGAGATAAAGTGCAAAAGGATAAATTAAGTATTAGAGCGCGAAAGAGGGCATGGAAATTTGAGACGAAGCTGAGGGAGGGAAATGGAAGGGAATTAGCGTGTAAGTCTTTGATAGATGTACAAGAGAAGAGAGGGAGGGCGATAGAATGAATGAGATGGGAAGAAGAAAGGAGGGAATTCTTGCATTGCTAGAGACATAGAAGACGGGACTGGAGTAAACTATGAAAAATCGGAAAAAAGACAGGGAAAGACAATTAATAGAAAGATGAGAGATGATTGAGGACTAAAAATGCAATAAATAGTATAAGATGATAGAAAAGGAAGGTTTACAAAAGTACTTGGAAAAGGCACGGGGAGAGCGAAGGGGGGCCAGAATAGCAAGATTTAGATTGGGAAATGAGGTAAAAGAAGAGATGTTTTGGGAAAAGGAAGAGAACAGAAAGTGTAGAATATGTGAATGAGAGGAGGAAACATGAGAGGAAAAAGAATGGATTGTGAGAAGAATGGATGAAGGAGTTGGAGGGTGCTGCGAGAGCGAATGAGAGTGAATGAATGAATTCATGTAAAAAGATGGCAAATTGGAGGACAAAAAAGTGAAAGAATAGGGAAACGGAAGTCGCATAGATTAGAAGCGTAAATATTGTAAGTAATGGATATGTAATAGCATAAGTGGACTAAGACGCGTTTGAATTCTCATTCTCTCTCTCTCTCTCTCTCTCTCTCTCTCTCTCGCTTGCACTTGCACTCTCGCGTTCGACGGCTCGCTCGCTTAATCGTATGCTAAAAAAAAGTCCTAAATTGCGCTATCACAGGAAATAGAGATCAGGAAATAGATATCAGACTTTATGTACATAGTTGTAAATACTTGTAAATAATGAGGTTGAGATTTTTTTGTTTGTTTAATATGTAAGCGAAAATATTGCAAGGAATGGAAGTCATGTATACTCTTAGGGGACACGTTATGAAGGAAAAAATGGGGAGAATTAGGAAAGAGACAAACAAGCCATCCTCAATCTCATTTCCTTCTTCTTTCTCCGTTTTTTATACTACTTTGGGACCAACATGTTTCGAGACCATTTTAGATCTCCTCATCAGCGTATTCTTCATAGCAACCTACGAGTAAATATTTCTATCATATGCTTAATATTAGTAATGTATGTAAATATGAGCTTAACGCTCCTTATCATAATGGTATTTGTACTATTATTCGTTCAAAAAAATTAATAGTTGACTTTTAATTGTTTGCTTTAAGTGACAATTCTTAATACAACTAACTCTCGGTTTAGTTGCCAGTGGTTTAGTTATTTCTAGAAATGCTGGCCAACACAGTTTCTCAGGGGAGCAGGGCGAGAGCGGTTGCGATTGTCGCATTGAAAGGCCCTTGGTGCGCGAGCAGTCAATCGCGTATATTGCGCAACACTTTATATTCTAATGGGAAATGGTTCGGGGCCCTGACCGTTTACGTTTCGATTCCCCCGCTTTAGTTCCAAGGCTATTTGCAGGCGACCCCCGACACTAAAACAAAAATGATCAGAATTTAAAAATATAACCACTTCCTTTCAAAAATTGATAAAACTATCAAAAGCTTTGTTATATCTCGAAAGATATTTTTTTTTCAAATTATTTCATTATTACCTTCTTTCTTAATGTATAAAAATTGCATAAAGCATCGTACAGACATCTGACGATGTCTGTACGATGTCGAAAAGACACCGTAACGAAATGGACATAGTATGTCGTAAAGTTTTCTTAACGATGTCGTAACGATGTCGTAAAGACGTGAGCAAATTTAGTGCCCGCTGGGAATTCTTATACCAATTAGTTTTAATACTACCATCATTTGTTTTAATCAAAGTTAAGTCTAAAACATTTATCTTATTTCTTTTTTCAATTGTAAAGTAAATTGTAATCTTGGATGTATACGGTTAAAGGCATGTAAAAGTATATCAAATTTACTTGCTTTTAAACGGACAAAAGAATAATATTTATTGTTTTTGAAAGGTTGTTCTTTTAGAAGAGGTTGAATTTCAAGGAGAAGTAAAAATGACAGTTGCCTGCTGACAATTGATGATTGAAGATCATTGATTAGCGATTGAAAGTTGATGATTTCTATTTCACAATATTCACAATTGACTATTAACAATTGAAGATTGCTGATTGTCGATTGACAATTGAAGATGCGGATCGAAAACCCGGCCAGCGCGTAAAACGCGTATGAGTATTGTCCAAACGGTCGACGTAAGGACTTCAACTGTTTAGACAATACTTATACTCCTTTCAGGAGCTTGCACAACGATCCTTAGATCGAATAACGATTCGTTTGAGTATTAGCATTTGGCAATCGACTATTGCTGATTGGCGATTGACTATTAAGAGTTGACCATTGACGATTAACGACTGATAATTGACGATTCACTTGGGGGATGCAATAGTTAATCAAATCAAACGAGGAATGCATGGGTTGATGAACGGTGTGACACGGTTCAAGGTCAAGTGCGTTGACTCTTGAGGGAGAACAAGATTTGAGACTGATAGCTGTCGCCCCTTCCAGCCGGTAGTCAAAAGGAAGATTTCACAATTATGTCAAACTTGAGAAAAGCATGAAAATATGGTTTAGCAATCTGCGCCTTGACGCCCATTGACGCTTGACGATTGAAAAATTAGGATTGCTGATTGAGAACTGAATATTGAAGATTATCGATTCAAGATTGACGATTAAAGTTTGTCGATTGCCTATTGACAATTGAATATTGGCTATTGATGATATACAATTGAAGATTGCTGATGGACAATTGAAGAATGACGATTATAGATTAACGATTGACAGTTGACTATTAACAACTGAGGATTGCTGGTTACCAGCTGATGATTGACAATTGACAATTGAACCGCCGCATCGTAGAACGGGATATAAAATATTTTTCGAGGAGCGGGAGGGCCCCTGGTCGCTTTTTGG
>JAAAKG020139369.1:0-12378 GCA_010014905.2 Druon quercuslanigerum
TCGTGCGCTCGATGTTTTATTTTTCTCGCGCTTCGCGCTCGCGAATGCATGCTCCTCGCGCTACGCGCTCAATCTTTCCAAAAGCACCACCCACAAGTTTCATCACTCTAGTGCATGTGGAACCCACATGCAATAAAGTGTTTTTTTCGTGAAGCTTACAATTCAAAATATATTGCATTTTTAACTAAATAGTTTCATTTTTAATCAAAGTTCTAAAGTTCTTTTGTAGTAAGAATCGGACATGTTGTGTGCCAGTGACATTTTTTTAAAGAAGATATTTTGAGAAAGCGAAAAACGATTGCAGAGGATGGAATCACTGTTCGGGTAGTGGCAAGTATAAACATAAAATATTTATATTCAAAATGATTGATTGTTGTTTGATTGTAAGGTAATAATAATATTGATGTTTTAATGGTAATTTGAATTTATTGTTTACATATTTTTGTTTGAACTGCTTGTGAAATATTATAAATATATATAAATGATACCGCACGGCAGTTCCGGTCGCACCGGTTTTCTTGTCTTGACAACGTGTAAAAATAAATTACATATTATAATTATGAAAGGATTATTTAATAAAAATAATATTTTAATTTTAAACAAATAATTAAAGAAGTTATCATGTATACCTTTTATCCTAATCTGAAATGACATCTATATTTAAGAAATTCTTTTGTAGTCTCTTTTCTAACATAAAATTTCTTCTTCGGACACATACCATAACGGAAAGTTTTGGACTGTAAAGATTGTGGCGAAATTCAGGAATTTCAAAAAATTGTTATTCACATTTATATTTTTAATGTGCAATATCACATTCTATTATATTCCTCCCTGGAAGTGTAATGTAGTTTTTAAACGGCCCATTTATTCGGAAACAATGACACAATGATAGAACAATAATAGAAATTTTTTAAACCAAATAAAAATTTTTTTAAACCAACAAATGATAAATGGTAAATGATAAATCCATTTGAGACAATTCCTCTATAATTAGACAAATATTGTATTTCAAAGACAGCAGAAAAAAATTAAATAGTATCATTCAGAGAAAACCAATATTCAGCAGTATCGAATTATTGATCCTATTAGCCTAGATGTAGTGCACGTTTTATAACATATTGGACACTTTAGTAAAAAAACAAGAATTTTAATTTATTTATAACATTTTTAAAGGGAGATTTCAGTGTAATAGAATTTGTTTTTAAACCAAAGATCAATGATCATATTCCGCGAGTATTGGAAATGCTAAAACGATGCATAACTGGTTATGTAATAATATCGAGTTATTAAACGTAATAGCTTAGATATTTGCAGTTTTTATAGCATATTGAACACTTTAGTACAAAGTACACGAATTTTAATTTATATATTTTGCACGTCACAAAATTGGCAAAGAAAGATTTTAGTATAGGATAGATTTGTTTTGTGAGTCGAGGATCCATAATCATATTCCTCAAGTCCTCAAGATGCTAAAAAAAATACGCAACTAATTGAATCTAAAAAATATTTATCATGTTGTGTTCGCTTAAATCTCAATTAACCTACTTCGTTGACCTGCTTCATTTAAAACTGAATACTGTCCCTTTTTATTGGGTGTTAATCGGGGTATTAATAGGGGCAAATCTTATGCAAAGAGAAGTACTTTATTTGCGCAAGAGTGGAATTGAAATAGAGGATGATTGACTGCAAACAAGACTTCTTGCAGCTTCGCCGAGTCATCATTTACTGCACAATTATTGTTCCGTTTTACACACTTAAAACACACTCTTCGAATATAAGCAAACGAGCGTAAAGTACTCAGGGATTTCCCTATGCCAAGTCGGCACTCCGAGTCTCAAGAAGTGCAAAACAAACGATCTAAACTAGACAAGCATATACACACAAAAAGCACACACCTCTGTGCTTCAAGTTTCTCCTTTCCAATTTATTTTATATATAATCGGGAAAATAATACGACAGGTTTTCGAAATCCATTCTCTGTCAGGGACCATGTCCACGGAACAATAAAGAAAGGTAGCATACTCTGCAAGCTAATAATCATAATAATAACAACAATAATAATAATAATCTACCAGATTGACGCTTTAACATTTTACTATTTACTTAATCGTATTTATAAGTCACAAATTTAAACGATAAATCTGGAACATTATTTTGTTGCTACATGCATGCTAATGATTGGTTACAATCATACCAATCCTTTAATCATTATTTCGCAAAACTTTTCAAGTCTCCAGATATATTTAACAAACCAAATAATATATTTTTCAAATCCAAAAATCAGAAAGACATGTCCTAAAATGATTTAATCAACATCTTAAAACGCTTTTTAGTAAGACTAGTCCTCCAGGATTAGTGTTACCATCGCTATAGAGAGCAAGATCAGGATGCCTACATGACATGAAATATATCATAAAGTTTTGAAAAACAGTACGTTCTGATTTGAATATTGTAATTTTGTGTAGATTTTCAAACCTACATTGATGTCAAGATTTAAAAATTTGGTTTGTTAAATATATAAGGGATAATCCATAAACTACTTTACCAACTTTTTGACATTCTTGACCCGCTTCTTTAACTTTTAAGAAAAACGCGACTTTACGTTTACAATGATTTTTTTGTGTTTACAGAATTATAAACTTCAGTCATAAATGAACAATTAAAATAAAAAAGTAATCTTCAGAGTAAGTGCAAATGGGATAGTTAAACCTTTAATTTAAAATAATAATTTTAAATTATAAAGAAAGAAGAATTTTCTACACAAAACAGTTGAATTATCGAATAACGAATATAAAATTTTGTCAAAAGTCAATTTTATGCAAAGAAATACTAATTTTCAAATATACTAGAATTATTTTTAACAAAAAAAAAAGAATTTCTAACAAAATCGTTTACATTTAACAAAAATTTGAATTTTTACTTCAAAAGAATCATTATAGACCAAAAATGAAATAAGTAAATTTTTAAATTACCAAAGTAATTTTTCAAAAAAAAAGGAATTCTTATGAAAAAGTGTATTTTTCTTCAACTTTAAAGCCTAGATGTTAAAATTTTTACCAAAAAGATGAATTTTTCAACAAGAAAATTAATTTTCTGCCGAGAGAAAACGATTTTTTAACCAAATTCAAGAATTGGCAGCCAAAAAGTTGAATTTTCAACTAAATAAGGTGATTTTTTTAACAAACAGATTAATTCACTACCAAAAAGACGAATTTTCAATTAAATTCAAATATTTTCAAGCAAAAAATTTAATTTTTTTCAATTTTTAAGAATCTGGTTTATCTTTAAAACTTAGTTTCTAAATTGTCAACCAAAAAAAATGCATTTTAAAGAAGAAAATTAATTTTTTTTCGGAATGAGTTTTTTAACGAACAGATTAATTTACAACCTAAAATACGAATTTTCAATCAAATTGAAAAATTTTGATCAGAAAATTGAATTTTTAAGAAAGCAACATTATTTTTAGTTTTTAAGAAAGCAGTTTCAATTTAAAATCTAGTTTGTCAATTTTTTACCAAAATATGAAGTTTTCACTAACCAAAGATTAAACGTTTAAAAAAAATATTAATTTGCTACCAAAAAAGAAAAATTTTTAATAAAAATAAAAAATTCTCCAACAAAAACTTGAATTTTTAATTAGGAAACATTTTTTTAGTTTTTATTAAAGCTATTCAAATTTAAAACCTAGTTTTTGAATTTTTAACCAAAAAGATGAAGTTTTAACTAAAAAAAGATTAATTGTTTAACAAAATTATTAATTTGCTACCGAAAAAGACAAATTTTATTATTTTATTTTGAAGATACTAGTCAAACTCTAAAACCTAGTTTTTATATATTTTTTACCAAAACGATTCATATCTAAATAATAAAATTAATTTTCTTCCGAAAAAAACAAATTTTTAACCAAATTCAAGAATTCTCAACTTCAGCCAAAAAGCTTTATTTTTAAGAAAGAATTTTTTTTAATTTTTAAGAAACTAGTTAAACTTTAAAACCTAGTTGTTAAACTGTTAACCAAAAAAGATGCATTTTTGAATGAGAAAATTAATGTTATTACGAAAAAAAGTTTTAAAAAAATGTAAGTATTTTCAACCAAAATTTTAATTTTTTAACTTCAAATGATGAATTTTTTAACAAACAGATTAATTTACAACCAAAAAATACTTACCTTCAATAAAATTGAAAAATTTTGAGCAAAAATTGAATTTTTAAGAAAGAAAGAAACATTTTTTTAGTTTTTAAGAAAGTTGTTCAAATCTAAAACCTAGTTTTTTGAAATTTTTAACAAAAAAAAGAAAGTTTCAATTAAAAAAAGATTAATTGTTTAACAAAAAAAATTAATTTACTACCAAAAAGAGTAATTTTCATTAAAAATAAAAAATTCTCTAACAAAAAATTGAATTTTTAACTGATGAAGATGAATATTCAACTAAAAGATTAATTTACTACCAAAAAAGACAAATTTGTAGTGTAATTCCAAATAATTCTCAGCCAAAAAATTGTATTTTTAAGAAGTATTTTTTTTTTTATTTTTAAGAAACTAGTTAAAATTAAAGACCAAGTTTTTAAATTGGAAACCAAAAAGATACATTTTTAAATAAGAATATTAATTTTTTACAAAATAAAACGAAATTAAAAAATTAAAGAATGCTCAACCAAAAAGATGAATGTTCAGCTAAAGTAGATAAATTTTTAAATAAAAAGATTAATTTACTACTTGAAAACACGAATTTTTAACTAAATTTAAGAACTTTCTTCAAAAAACTTGAACTTGAAACTGAAAATATAAATTTTGAACAAAAAATTGAATTTTTAAGAATGAAAGAAACTTTTTTTTAGTTTTTAAGGAAGAATTTTTAAGAAAGAATTTTTTTTAATTTTTAAGAAATTAGTTAAATTTTAAAACATAGTATAATTTAAATTGGAAACCAAAAAGATACATTTTAAAACAAGAAGATTAATTTTCTTCAAAAAAAAGTTTAAAAAAATTAAAGTATTAATTTACTACCAAAAAACTTACTTTTTTGAAAAAATCGGTTTTAATCCGTTTTTCACTTCAACTCGTGCTCTGTTCGTCAGTTTTTTTAATTTTGGAATGAAATTTTTAGAAAATATACATTACGGTATCCTTCGATGCATAGAGGAACAGGAATTCAAAATAAAAATTTCAAAAAAATTTTATTAATTTTTTTCTGATGCTCGGCCTGAATCGGACTTTTGTAGCTTCCAGGGTTTCGTTTATCAAGCAAATTTTGGGCAAGCAAAGACTTTTCGTGACAAAAATGCGAAAAAAACTATGCTTAAGTTTTTTGAAAAGTTTTAGATCATAATAATTAATAGTACTGTTTATATTATTTCCCAATAAATTTTTATTATTAGAATTTCATAGAATCAAATAATACATAAAGAAATAAATATTATGCGAAAATAACAATATTTTAGCTGCTTGTGCATAAAAAAATTATTTTTAAAAAATTGGAAAACAATAATTGAACAAAAATTAGATAAAAAATATTAGTTATACGTGGATTTTTAGGGAGAAGAATACATTTCAAAATCGAAGAATCCTGAAAATTCGTTAAAAAATAAAGGAAATTTATGAGTGTTTTATCAAATTACTTTGGTTAAATTTTTATTTACTAAGAGATTTAATTAATATCGTAATAAAATCAAAAACACTCAAGCGAGCGAACGTGGCGCGGCGGTAATCCCCAGAGTCTATAGTAAACTCGAAAACTCCAGCGCTGACATTAACTAAAATCATCAGTACTCCGAAACTATTAATTATTTTGATCTAAAACTTTTCAAAAAACTTTACGATAGTTTTCTCCGCGTTTCTGTTACGAGAAGTCTTTGCTTGCTCAAAATTCGCTCGATAAACGAAACGCTGGAAGTTACAAACGTCCGATTCACGCCGAGCATCAGAAAAAAAATAATAAAAATTTTTCAAAATTTTTATTTTAAAATCCTGTTCATCTATGAATCGAAGGATATCCTAAGGTATATTTTCTGAAAATTTTATTTGAAAATTCTAAAAACTGACTAACAGAGCACGAGTTGAAATGAAAAACGGATTAAAATCGAGTATTTCCAAAAAGTAAGTTTTTTGGCTTTAATTTTTAAACTTAAAAAGTTACAACTTTTTGTCTTAAGAAAAAAAGATGCACAATCAAATTTCACATCTGAACCCTCAATTTTGAAACAAAATGATTAATTTTTTACCAAAAACATTCATCATCTTGAAGCCCCCCTTCCCGTTTCCATCCGTAGGTTTTGTGATACCCCCTCCCTAAAGTGGTAACGACGTTTTGTAGACGGTCTCTAAAGTGCGCGATTATTGAACCTAATATAGAGCGATGAAATATATTTTTAGCATTCAAACGCAATTTGGCACAAAGGCCTTTTTGCTGAGATAAAAAGTGAAGAAAAATTTTTTCTGTTTGTCATTGGATTACTTGGTAGGAATGACCGTAACTTCCGATTGAGCGATTGAGCGCTAAAGCCTATATAGAGTACACGTATTCCATGGTCCATTTGCGGAAGGAACGCTTAATTGAATTTTCATTAAATTTGCGTTTCGCATACCGCTTCTCTCCCATCTACCTACAATTTACCTCTGAGCAACGAACCTGAGTGCTAATCGAAAATTTACATGTAAACCCATACTATGGTTTCTGTAAAATCGAATTCATGCTAAATGTCCTACCTTCCATTTGTTTACTAACAGTTTAATTTGGTGTTTATTTCAAATTAATTGCAATAGAAAATAATAATTTGTGCAGCAGAGATTTTTAACGAAAATTAAAAAATACATTTTTTACATAAAATATATATACATGCATTGCTAATATATTGAATCTAATAGTAAAAGGACGAACTTTCAACAACAATTTTTTTTTTTGAAATAAATATTTTCATTAACAAACAAATATTTGAACTTTTAAGCAAACATAAAAATTCTCTACCAAATAGTTAAAATTTTAACCCAATAGCTATATTTTTTATTTTGAAAAACTTTTAAACTATGAAGATGAATTTTCAAATAAGAAGAAATTTTTCAACCAAGAGACAAAATTTCAACTAAATATATAAATTTACAGCCAAATAGTTTAATTTTTCAATTAAAAAAAGATAAGTTTTTAAGGAAAAATAGAAATGTTAAATTTTTTAGTTAAAACAAATAGTTTTCAACAAAAAAAGTATTAACCTGTTAAATTCAACGAAAAAAGAAGAAATTTTTACAAGCTAAATTTTTAGAAAATTTGTTGAATTTTGAACCAAAACTTATTTTAAAAAAAAAGTTAATTTTCTACCAAATAGTTTCATTTTCTACCAAATTTTTCGATTTTCAACCCGAAAAGATCAATTTCTAACAGAAAAAAAAACTGAAAAATAAATAGTTAAATAGTCCGCTAACATAATAAACCTCCAACAATGTTTTTTATTAAAAATCAAAAAGAGTTCAATTTAATCGTAACTGATGGATTTTATACAAAACAGATTGATTTGCGGCCGAAGAAAATTATTATGAATCAAAAAGTTACATTTTTAACCAAAAAGTGTGAATTTTGAACCAAGAAGATAAATTTTCTAGCTATGAGAAGAATTTCTAACAAAATAAATTAATTTTTAACTAAAAAACCAAAAAGCTACAATTTCAAACAAGAAGGTCAATTTTTTAACAAGAAGACAAATTTTTTTTAAATATATAAATTTTCAGCCAAATAGTTTAATTTTTCAATAAAAAACATAGGTTTTTCAAGAAAAATAGAAAAGTTAAATTTTTCAGTTAAAAAAATTAGTTATTAACAACAAAATTTTTAATCAGTTGAATTCAACGAAAAAAGAGGACTTTTTAACAAACTAGTTCAATTGTGAACCAACTAATTTAATTTTCAATTTAAAAAAGAATTTTTAACAAAATAGTTAAATTTTCAAACAAAAAGATGAATTTTCCAACGAAGAACTTTAATGTTCTACCAAAAACATGAATTTTCAGTTAATACATCAATTTTCAAGAAAACAGTTAAATACCCAACAAAAAAGATTAATTTTCCAAATTAATTAATCAAAGAAAATTTATTTTCTAACGAAAAAGAAGAATTTTAACGAAATAGTTGAATTTTCAAAAGAAAAATATATTTTCCAACAAGAACATTAATTTTCTACCAAAAAAGACGAAATTTTAATAAAACAGTTGAATTTTTAGCCAAAACTATTCATTTTTAACAAAAAAGTTAATTTTCTACCAAATAGTTTCATTTTCTACAAAATTTTTCGATTTTCAATCCGAAAATATCAATTTCTAACAGAAAAATAACTGAAAACTAAATAGTTAAATATTCAGTTCACATAATAAACCTCCAACAAAAGTTTATTTTAATTAAGATCAAAAATAGTTCAATTCACCCTAAACTATTGGATTTTAAAGAAAACAGATGAATTTGCAACCAAAAACAAATTAATTTTAAATCAAAAAGTTACATTTTTAACCAAAAAGTGTGAATTTTGAACCAAGAAGATCAATTTTATAGCTATAAGAAGAATTTCTAACAAAAAAATAATTTCTAACTGGAAAATCAAAAAGCTACATGTCCAACCAAGAAGGTCAATTTTGTAACAAAAAGACGAATTTTTTTAAAAATATTTAAATTTGCAGCCAAATAATTTAATTTTTATGAGTTTAAAAGATTAGTTTTTAACAACAAAATTATTAACCAGTTGAATTCAAAAAAAAGAGGAATTTTCAACAAACTAGTTCAGTTGTCAATCAAGTAATTTAATTTTCAACTAAAAAAATGAATTCATAACCAAATAGTTAAATTTTCAAATGAAAAGATGAATTTTCTAACGAAGAAAATTATTCTTTTAACAAAAATATGAATTTTTAATTAATACATTAATTTGCAAGCAACAGTTGAATATCCAACAAAAAGATTAATTTTTAACCAAGTAGTTAAACTTTCAACAAATTAGTTGAATTTTCAGCCAAAAAGATTAATTTTCCATCTAGAAAATTTATTTTCTACCCAAAAAAACGAATTTTCAACGAAATACTTGAATGCTTAATCATAGAGGTGATTCTTAAAATAAAAATGCATTTTTGAGAAAGTAATTCAAATTTTACAAAGTAGGTGAACTAAAAAAAAAACTTTTTCCAATAAGAATAATAATTTTCTACCAAAAAAGACGAAATTTTACTAAAATAGTTGAATTTTCAACCAAAACTATTAATTTTTAACAAAAAAGTTTGCTTTTCTACCAAGAAGATCAATTTTGCAACAAACAAACCAATTTTTTAACAAGATATATTAATTTTTAAACAAACAATTAAATTGGTAATTAAAGAACACACATTTTCAACAAAGTAGTTGAAGTTTCAGCCAAAAAATATGATCTTTTAACAAAATAAATGCATTTTCAAAAAAATTGTTTAACTAACAGGCTAAAATTTTTCTAAAAATTCGTTAAATTTTTAACCAAAAATAAGATTTTTCAAACAAAAAAGTTCATTTTCAACCAGTTTAATTAAAATGTTAATTTAAAATCAGATAATGAATATTCAAGAAAAAAATTAATCTTCAACCGAAAAGTATTTTAATTTTCAGTAACAAATAGTTGCATTTAACCAAAAAGACAAATTTTCAGGAAAGTAGTTGAATCCTCAAACTAAAAAGACTTTTTTTTTTAACAAAAAGGTGAATTTGCAACCATGAATATTAATTCTCAAAAAAAATCATTTTCAGTTAGATAGTATAATTTTTTACCAAATTGATGAATTTTCAAACCGAAAATATAAATTAAACAAAACAGTTAATTCAGAATAAAAAATAGGAAGATTAAACTTAAATAATAAATCTTCAACCAAAAAGTATTTTGATTTGAATCAAAAAATAGTTTATTTCAACCATAAAGACGAATTTTTAACAATTAAATCCTGAAACCAAAATTATCAATTTTTAACGAAACAGTTGAATTTTCAACCAAAAATATAAATTTTTAAACAAAAAAGTTCATTTTCAACCAGATAGTTTAATTTTCTAACAATTTGTAGAATTTGTAAACTATAAATTTAAAACAAAACAGTTAATTTGGAGTTTTCATCCAAAAATATGAGTTTCCGAACCAAAAAATTAATTTTCATGAGATAATTTAATTTTTTACTAAATTGTTGAATTTTCAAACAAAAATTTGAGCTTTAAACAAAACGGTACATGTAAAACCAAATAACCGAATGTCTAACAAATAATGAATGTTCAACCAAAAAAGTATTTTAATTTGGAATAAAAAATAGCTTAATTTAGCCGTATTTACGAATTTTTAAGAAAGCAGTTAAGTCCTTTAAAAAAATGAATAACTTTTACCAAACCAGTTGAATTTTTAACCAAAAATATGGATTTTCATAGAAAAAAAAAATCATTTGCAATTAGATACTTTAATTTCCTACCAAATTGTTGAAATTTTAACCCGAAAATATAATTTTTTTAAGTTAATTTAAAATTAATTAGTTTCATATTTAACTAGAAGTATTACCTATAGCTAAGAAGTATTTTAATTTGAAATAAGAAAGTTAATTTCAGCCATAAAACTAATTTTTAACAAAGTTGTTGAATCCTCAAACAAAACTGGACAAAATTTTTTTTTTAAACCGAGAATTATTTTAATTTGAAATTAAAAATAGTTCATTATTACCATAAAGAAGAATTTTCAATATTTATATCCTGAAATAAAATGATTCCATTTTCAACGAAACAGTTAAATTTTTCACAAAAACATATGAATTTTTAAACAAAAAAGTTCCAAATTTATATTTTTTAGCTGAAAATTCACGTTTTTTTAAAATAAGTGATTTTTTGTAAAGAATTAATCATTATGGTTACAATATTCTGTTGAAAACTCGTTCTTTGTTTAACTACAAATTAATTTTTCTTAAATGTAAATTTAATTATTCGAAATTTGGTTGAATAGTGATCTTTTATAGTTGGGAATCAAACGATTTGGTTAAAAATTAATGTACTTTGTTCAAATTTAATTTTTTTGGTAGAAAATTAATATTCGTGCTTAAAAGTTCATTTTTTGGGTAAAAGATTCATCATTTTTTTTAATGTATTTCTTTAGTGGCAAATTGATTTATTTTGTTGAAAATTCGCTTTGTTTGTTTGAAAACATTTTTTTAACTAAAAGTTTAACCATATCATGTTTGATTTAAAATTTACATTTTGAAAATTCAACTATTTTCTCAGAAATTCATATAGATATTTAGTTAAAAATAAAACTATTTGGTAAAAAATTCATGCATTTTGCTGAAAATTCATCTTTTTGGTTAAAAATTCAACGATTTAGTTAAAAATGTAATCTCTTGGTTAAAAATTTATTTTTGTGGCTGAAAAATGATTTATTTTGTTGAAAGTTGTTTTTTTTGTAATAGAAAAATAATTTTCTTGTTTGGAAGTTCATCTTTATGGTTAGGAATTCAACTATTTTGTTAAAATTTCATTTTTTGAAGAAAAGATTAATAATTTTCGTTAAAAAATAATCTTTTCGGTTGAAAATTTATGTATTTTGTTGCAGATTCGACTTTTTTGCTAGAAATTTAATCTCTTTGATTGTAATTACTCCTTTTTTGTTAGAAGTTGAACTATTTAGGTAAAAATTTAATTTTTAGGATCAATGTTTATATTATTTTAGTTAGAAGTTCACCCATTTTGTTAAAAATCCATTTTTTTGTAGAAAAAATTCATAATTTTCGTCCAAATTCACCTTTTTGGTTGAAAATTAATCCTTTTATTTGATAAATAATTTATTGGGTTAAAAAATCGTCTTTTGTCTTGAATATTTATAATTTTAGCAGACATTTTTTTTAATTTATATTTTTTAGTTGAAAATGTAACTATTTCATTAAAAACTCATCATTATCGGTTGAAAATTATTTTTATGCACTAAAAATTAACTATTTCACCCTTGTTTAAAAATATAAAATTTATATTTGTATTTGAAAATTCGACTTTTTGGGTAGAAAATTAGTTTTCTTGGTTAAAGACAAATAATTTTATTCGAAAATTAACTTGTTTCATGAAAATTAATTTTCATAACCGAAAATTTAACTATTTCATTTTTAGTTGAAAACTGATCTTTGTGAGTTAAAAATTCATGTATTTTTTGGAAAAATCGTCTTTTTTGCTAAGAAAATAAATTTCTAATTTAAAAACTCACATATTAGGTCAAAAGTAGTTTTTTTTTAAATTGAATATTCATAATTTTAATTGAAAGTTCAGTTTTTGTTTGAATACAGCACATGATATTTTTTTTTAAATTCTAGATTTTCTAAAATTTTGTACCTCGACTTCAACTTTTAGCATGACCTAGGAAAATTGTTGC
>JAAAKG020139370.1:0-12378 GCA_010014905.2 Druon quercuslanigerum
TATTTAAATAAATAACGCGAGAATTCCAGATCAATCTAAAAATTTTATAACCCCTCCCTCACACTACTCCCCTCCCTGCCGAGTGAGTCACGCCTACCCTGAAAGGGAAACGGCTTAATGGTGTAATATAAGAAAGGAGTTGAAAAAGTGGAACATTCCAAGTATTTTACTTTCAAATTACTAATTGCATAATTAATTATTTTTCTCAATTATAAAATGTTAGACAGAATTCATTTAATATTTCAGCAGGTTGTACATGCTGAAAGCACATAATTATATTTAGTACGCAAAAATATTGGGCTTCAAAGGTAATTCGAAAACACATATCATATACATTTGCCAACAAAATATTTATATATCTTTTTCTTTTTGATTTTAATATAATTTCTCGTTCTCTTTCGAAATTCTTTTGGAATTTTTAAAAAGAAGTTCGAAAGTTACAAAACGCCGGCGATTATTCTAAAAATATTTAAAACACGCAAGATAGGAAAAAGTGTTCAAAAACATTTTTCTAGAACTTTTTTAGAGAATGAATTCTATTTATTTGACGCGAAAAACGTTAAGTTTTCATTTCACATTACAAAAATTCTCTCTTTTCCCCAAGGCGTGGGTACAAGGAAGAATATCATAAAACATACTCTTTACATTTAAACAAATCTACAAAAAATCAAGAGAAAAAACGGTGGAATTTCGAATACATTAACTTTAAATATTTTCAAAAAAGCTGCCGCCAATTTGTCGTTTTGAACTTTTTTTTTCAATTTTCCAAAAGAATTTATTATTATTTATATTATTTTTATATCAAAACTGACTACTGTTTCTCTGAATGCGAAAAACAGGTTTTTGTCGATAGTGTCTGTCTATCGGTCGTTGTTTTTTTTGTCTGTATTCGTTGTCCCGAACTTTTTGATCAACGGTTCTGATTATAACCACAAAACAAATCCTGGTTAGTTCGAGATACCATTTGGGGTTCAGGGGGAGGGGGGCCTGGGTTTTGTGACAGTGACCCCAAGGCGGCTAAACCAAGGGCCTGCATACTGTCGAAGGGAGTCAACGTCGTCCCGCTGCTTGAGCAATCTTCTAGAGACCTGATGGTGATAGTCACGGATTTTAAAGGAATAAGAGGGCTAATCACGTGATCGGCCTACTTTCCATATGACAGTGATATAAATCCACCAGTGGAGATACGTACACTGGTTGAATATTGCAAGGTAAGGGGTCTTCATCTTCTGGCGGGGTGCGATGCTAACTCCCACCATACTTTGTGGGGCAGCACGGACACCAACTCCCATTGCAGTCGTGGGATGGACCTGCCACATGTTGGCCAATAGTAACCTAACCACGACTATTGGTGATACCACTTTATGTGGAACCGTTGATCCGAGATGTCCGCCGGGAGGTGTTTCATCGTCCCTCCTGTGATGCCTGGTAGTAGATGAACTGCTTCATCCGCTCGCGAGTCAGGGTCCCCACGTTATAGGCTATGGGGACGATATACTGGTTATCGGGCACGGCTAGCATCTGTATGCGCTCTTCGGACTAATGGAGCAAGCACTAAGAATGGTAGATTCATGGTGTAATAAGACTGAACTATCAGTGAATCCAAGTAAGACGGATGCAGTTTTATTCACTAGAAGGTATAAGTGGGGAACCATGAGTACATTGAAACTTTCAGGACAATAACTGGAAATCTAAGGTCGAGCCAAAGATCTAGGAGTAATTAGGGATAAGAAGATGTCATGGAATGAAAACCTGGACAGCAAGTGCAAGAGGAGACACTTATGTGGATCTACACAGTGATCCTGCGACCCAGGCTAACGTATGCAGCGGTGGTCTGGTAAAGCAGGTTTGAACTGTCCACTGTGAAGTCTCGACTAGAAAGGATCAGGGGACTGATTCTGAGAGGCCCCATTCGTGCCTCGAATTTGACACCCACGATGTCTCTGGGGGCACTAATAGGTTTGGAGCCTAACAAGGCCATGGCTGCGAAGGCGGCCTGGAGATTTAATATGGTAAATGATTAGAGTATATTGACAGTAGTGCGGCTACCAATCGACATCGCGAGGAGGCCGACATTGAACATGCTTAGGGACAAAATATCGACTCATCGCTACCTCTTCGACAAGAAGTATCGAGTTAGACTATTCACGAAAGAGGAATGGGTTAACGTCGAGGCACACCTGCCGAGTGATGGAGACAGCTGGTTTACTTATGGCTCCAGGAACAAGGAGAACGCAGGAGCAGGTGTACATCGTAGAAGGAATGGATTGGGCTTCACAATTTCGATGGGGCCCTAAGCCACAGTTCTACAATCTGAGACTATGCCCATGCTCCAGTGCACCTGTAAGGCAAAAGAGTATGTCAATAAAAGAAACATTCGTATCTGCACAGACAGCAAGGCTGCTATAACGGCTCTGAACGGAACAACGACCACGTCGCTACTAGTATAGGAGTGCTTTGAGGCACGGAATAAACTCGCGACATAAAACCGAGTCACTCTGCTTTGGATCCTATTGGGTATATTTAAATATATACTATGTAGTTTAATTGAATTCGTATTAAATGCATGTAAGTAAACAGCGAATTACTTAAGGCATATTAACATGTAGTTAATAAAGTATACTAAAAGCCACTTCAATTATTTATTTAATAATATTAATCAAATACTTATAACCAAATATATTTTTTTCTTCAATTTTAACCTATTTTTTTATTTTTTTATTTTAAAGAGGGGACTAAACGTTTGTCTTAATCTGGTAAAAATTTGGGAGTGGGTAATCAAATACTTTCAAAGCAATGAATTTTTGAATACCGGCTCGAACAACGCTTTTTCATGTAACTTAATACTATGTGAAATTAACATAAAAATATGCGATGATGACGGACTGGGTTGCAGTCAAGTGTACGATGGGGGGACCTACAGCTGAATGTC
Source organism: Druon quercuslanigerum (assembly GCA_010014905.2). NCBI lineage: Eukaryota > Metazoa > Arthropoda > Insecta > Hymenoptera > Cynipidae > Druon > Druon quercuslanigerum. The sequence goes on from JAAAKG020139370.1 coordinate 2,933, forward strand.
GGTTCCGGACCACCAAAATCTCGGTAAGGGTGCATAGAAAAATTTCCAGAAGTACCGGATCAGGGATTGAACCCAGGACCTCTGAGGTGAAGTCCGAGCATCTAACCAACTGAGCCACCGAGGTTCTTAAATATTTCATTTATATTATTAAATAAATAATGAAAGTGGATTGCAGTGTACTTTATTCGAAAGTTGAGGAAAAGGCCCACATTTTATCAAGCGTATGAATTTTCATAACTTTTTTAATATTGCAGTATAAGCAATTAAAAAAGGAAAAGTTTTATAAACATAACTTTTTTTTTAAAATTTCTCGAAAACTTTGCGTGTCATATTGAAATTAAAAAATCTGCCCGCTTCGCGGGTACATTCCCATCACGCGCTTCGCTCGCAACTTTGAGCGCGCCTCGGACGCACACCTGTTGGATTTCGCGCTTCGCGCTCGATTAGGTATTCATCTCGCGCTATGCGCTCGGACATATTAGCCTCACGCTTTATACGCGGTTCCTCTAAATTTTTGGATTTCGTGTGTTCGCTATTACACGCTTCGCGGGCTAATCTTAGTATCTTATCTTAGTAAGCTTCAACGCTATGACATACTTTTGGTTCAATTACGTCAGTTTTTTGTAAAGAGAAAAACTAATTTACTTAAGGTTCTTTAGGAATCTTAAGGAACACATTCTCATCAAGACACTCGCACTTCGCGCTCGATATTTAGTTTAAAAATCATGTAAACTTTGCACTCCACGCTCGTTTCTGTTTACCGTATAATAGAAACCCAAAAGTTTAAGCGCGCTTTGCGTTCCATGTTATATGTTTATCTTCTTCATATACAAATGACTGAATTTGTAGTTGACTTTAAATGAAGAAGGAAACTCCTTTACTTCAGCGTATATTTCTGTACCTTGCTAATAAATTATACAATCAGAATGATTTTTTCCAACTATCTGAAAAAGGGGGGAAAATAGTATCTAAGTCGTCTTTGGAACATATACACATATTAAATTTGCAAATAATTATTCAAATGATTTGCGCGTTTACGTCACATTGTCAATGTGAATGTTACATGTAATTAATCTATATATAAAAACAAAATTATATTACATTAGATATTACATTAAATATTATATTAACTTTGCAGAATAATTTAAAAATTTATTATATTAAATTGTGTACCTTGGCCCGAGACTGCTTATTCAGATATTGCAAAATAAATTACAAATTTTGTACATTAATATGACTATAATTTATTCTTTGTTTTTCACTAATATTCATTCGCAGCTACCCTGAGAAATGTATTATTTCAAAAAGTGGCCCATAAAAAATTTGTATCTTGCATAGTTTGTCCGTAAAATGGAATTTTTCATTTTTCATTATTTTTTGTGCAATAGAAATGTAAATTTTCGATTTTTCAAAAAAATTAAAAAAGTCATTATAGTAAAAAGTAAATAGTAAAAAGAAACTTTGTAGGCCAATATTGTGTGGAATGCCCCATAAACTTTTTTTGTAAATAATTTACTGCATTTTTTTTGACAGAAAATCTAATCATTTTTTGAGAAAAGCCCTATTTCTACCAAATTTCAAGTAGAAAGAACCCTAATTAGTTCTACAGCTAATAGTATATAAATTAAATTTTTTTTTGCTTTTTCGTTCTGCGTCTTATACTTTACGACAAAACTATCCTCTTGTGAAGATCTTTAAAAAAACGATTTCCAGACCGAGCTCTTCCGCCGCCATCTTATATCAAAATTAAAATAGAATTTTTTTTCTGAGTTTAATATGTGTGAAACAAACCCTATAAAAAGAAATCCTATTTCTTTTTTCATACTCCCAATATAAATCGTCAAAGTTATGCTTTTTTTCTGCCGCTACAGTGGTGGTACCCCATAATTGATGTTATTTCGACCTAATTAAAGTAAAATAAATTGATTTTGACTCAACTAAAGCAAATAAAAATGTATTATGAGCAAGAGTAAATTTAAGTAAACTAAGGCAAATTAAAATAATTGTAAATGAATTCAGGGTAGAGTGGGGTCAAAAGTGGTCAAAATAGATCCAGTGTCAGATATGGAAAAACTGGGCTCATGAAAGATGTGTTTTTTTTTTAAGTGGTCATCAAAAATTTTTGTCTGTATTGATTGCAAAAGATACGATGAATAAGTCTCTATGCGTACCATTTATCTAAAAATCATATATTATTATTATATATGATGATATATTATTATATATTACCATATGAAATGCAGATGAATATATTAAGATTATAATTTGGCCCTTTTATGTCACTTGACACTGCCCTACCCTATCTGAAATTAGATTCAAGTCATCTCATAATCAATTGGATTAAATTTAAGTTAATTCCAGGAAAATTTCAATGTATTCATGTGAAATCCAAATTAATTTTAATGAATTGAAGGGAATTCTAATTCAATTTACCTGACATTATATTTAATTGTGCTCAATTAAAGTGATATTCAGGCAAATGCAAGTAATTTGAAGCAAAATTTCAGCTGAAATCAAGTAAATTGAGAACGAATTTTACTAAATTTTTTATGAATTCTACGAACTATTGTATTGAACTTAAGGTCAATTAAAGTGCAGCAAATTAGATTTTTTTCGATCTCAGTAAATTTCAGCAAAGGAAAAGTAAACTTAACTTAATTTAAGAGGCTTTAATTATATTCAAGTAAGTTTAACAACATTTGAATAAATTACACTAATTTTAAGTAAACTTTAAATGCCTTCAACTGAATTCTATACTAAATACACATTTTGTTAAAAAGCATTTTGAATTAGATACATCGTCTAAAGTACACATTAATTAATTTATGGAAAAATAATATCATGTTGCTGTTACGTAACGTGGAAATGAAATGAAATTCACGAATTAACTGATTTAAAAAATGTAATAGACTAATCAATTTACCTTTGGACGATAAAGTTGACACTCTTTGAATTCATTGGTAAAGGAGAGTATGTACACACACATCACTACCGAAGAAATCCATTCAGAAACTGAACTAACTATGTGCCATTCAAATCCTCCATCTTCTTTGGTCCATTTTCTGGGATTAGTGCCTATAAAAATAACATCTTCCTTACTCCGATTTGACTTATTATATATGTATTATTAAAGAATAAAAATTGTGCTAGAGGGTTAATTTTTCACAAGGATTTTAACCAGTCGTAGTGTGTGAGGGCAAATATTTTTGTTCGCTTATCCATATCCACTATGGTTTTCTGTTTATTAGTGGTTTAAAACTAAGTTGTATAGCTCAAATTAAAGCTCTTGACATGAAGAATTGCAGTAAAGATCACAAAAGTTGCAGTGAGCATTCCTGGAACATTCCAATGGAAAGTTCGGAGAATTCCTGAAAATGTTCCAGGAAGGTTCCAGGAAGAAGGTAGACCGAAAAAACGATATAGGTGAGAGAACAATATTTGTGTCCTCAGAACTAGAAAGTATATTTCTTGCACCAACACTATCGGACGGTCCTCGTAACTGTACCAGTATAAGCGTAACAGCTATACTAGTATTGCTAAACATCATATTGCTCCACGAAGGATACAAGTTCGTTCACGTTAAAATACGTCATATAAGTTCAGAAGGATTCAAAGCACAGAGATTTCAAAAAAATATACGATATGAAAAAGATTTTAGCACAAAAAAATGCCTTGAACAAATGACGCTTATCAGCCATTTTAAGGTTAGTTCGCTGAACTAAAATTCTGTATAGTTCGAGCGGCAATACTGTTTGTTCCGTGTATATATGTCCGCATATCAAGGGAGGTACACAAGGTACGTTCGGGAAATCCTCGTGAGGAATTAAATTAATTTAACCCTAGAAAGTTATTGAGCGTCAATGTGCCCTTGTCAGCTGACTAAAACGTAAGATATCTTTTCAACGCGCAAGAAAATGGAATTCTTAACGTCATCATAAATTGGCCGCCTTTGAAAGTAAACCGTAGGGTCACGGTGAACCTGGTGTGTTCAAAGTTTACTTTTTGCAGCATTACGATTGTTTTTTGTGAAAAAAATTCAAAAAGTGTTAAAAGAGTGTAAGTAAAGTGGTTTTAAAATATGGATTTGGTTTTTTGTTTGATATTTTAATAAACTGACGATGGCATACAATTTATGCATACGCATAGTCGGAAGCATCCTTTTGCATACTCATTATGCGGAGGTTTCAGATTTTGTACTGACTATCGAATTTTCTAGTCTACAAAAGCCTTGAGGGCGTTGCCAAACTCGATGGCTTCATTTTATGTTAATAAAATCGCTATGAAAGTCAGTTTTTAAAAATTTTGTAACAATAATATTTTTTATTGCTTGGTCTGTACCTTTATAAGCTCTTTGTGAGAAACTTGCTGCTATCACCCCTAAGATGAAAAATATAGTGCATAACGCTGAAATGACCATCCGGAAATATACAAGCCTCTGAGAGCATGCTAATGGATGTAAGTAATGGGAACACATACTCTGAAAATAAAAATTTAAGTTAATTCAATTTACTGATTAAAAAAAATATATAACATTTCTATGAAAAGTTTTTCCTGAATCTAAAATTTGATAAAATAGAGTCATAAGAAACGTAAAAAAGTCACCTTTCACCTTATATAAATACTAACGACTTCGCCTAGTAAGGCTAACAAAGTTATATTTTTTTAAAAATAATTTTAAAAACAGCAAGTTATATATTGAATCTGATAAATAAATTATTGCAATAACAAGAATACAAGTAAATCTTACTTGTGTCCAAAAGTAAATTGTTGCTCCTCCAAAGCACGCCATAGCTCCAATGATATGGACACTCATGACCGACGTTTCTTGAAAATTTCCGACTAAAGACATGCCTATACTAGAAATTATGCCAAAAATGAGGCCCCAAAAGTTCCATTTTACAAGTGAATCACTTAGTCGAAATGAGGCGACGTATTCCTTAATTTGACAGTATCTCAGATAAGCTAGGAAGCCCACTGAAATAGAAAAATAAAATTAATAACAATTTTCGACATATGGGCAATTAATTAATAGATATAAGTTTTCATATCTCAACGTGTAATCAATTGTCCTACGATTATTTAAACTCCTGACATTATTGGCCAGTGGCCTAGAAAAAAGTTTTATGAGAAAAAAGCTTTCAGGTTACAAAAATTACAAAACGATAAACATATTAATCATAAATAAATATAAAATCCAAGCCTTCTATCGTTTAATTGCACAAGTAATGTACTCGTAAAGTCAGAGGTGGATTGATAAGTAACAGAAGCAGCTTGCTATGAGTTCTAGTGAAAAAATTGTTTGGAGACAATTTTTATGGCAAAAGAAAATATTAAAAATAAAAATTGAACATCATTTATGGAAAATACATTGCAAACATGTTGTCACAGATTTTAAGTATTTACATACTAGATGGCTGTTCTATAGTTCTGTATATTTCCTTCAAAGCTAATGAGAACTAATTCATTGTTTCGAACTTTCATATGTTTTAATTTTTAAAAAATTACATCAATTTCAAAATGGCCCATATACGTAAAGTATGGTTTCAAATAATTTTATAATATTTTTCTTATGTCAAGTTTGCATAAATTAATTTAGTAAATAATGCAGAAATATATACGTACTTCAATAAAAAAAATTATTTTCTACAAAAATGAACACATAGATAAATACATTAAACCCTTCATATAACCTTCGATGTTAAAATATAAGATAGCGATCTAAAGATATTAAAGTTAAATATCCATATATTAATGCGCAAAATCTGGATATTAATTTCCAAAATCTTGTCAAATTATAAAATTTAAAATCTATGGATTTTACGTTTTAATATCTATAGACAGCTGTCTCCGGTGGTAAAATCCATTTTTCGAAGTGAATATATAAATATTTCACAGAAACTGCTTGCTGATAACAAGATAGCAATGTTAGGACCACATGTCTTATCATAGAGGAATTGCGTTAGATAGCTTAACAGTCGAAAAGTGTTGAATCACTGATCGAATAATTGAATCAATAAAGGTGAGTATTTTTCTCACGATAACAATAAAACCTGACAATGACGAAAATGTATACATATATTCGCATTCTTCTTCGTATTTTTCCTCCAGCATTGTAAACCTAATTATAGAATACGAATGAGGAATATTTTTCTTAAAATATATCACTGAAAAACCAGGGCTTCTTTAGTTTAAAATTTAAATAATTTTTTGAGCGTCGTATTTTGAAGCCAAAGTGCACCATTTTAATTTTCTAAATTCAGTTCGAAAAATAATACGTGCTAGCGAACTAAATTAATGAATAGTCGGGTGTTTTAACATAACTTGAAACTGTATGACTCATAATCATGTTTAGAAGAAAGAAAAAACCATCGTGACATTTTATTCTCGCACCGATCCTGTTTTACTTCCCAAAAGTAGCACTAAAATATTATTCATTACGTAACAAATTAAAGACATTCTTTTTTGGTTGTTGTAAGGTTTTAATACCACAGACAAGCCTTCTAATGATGATATACTTTTAAAACGTTAATAAATCATAGATTCATTTTCTGTGATTTAGGTTTTGTAAACAATGATAAGTAAGATAAAAGTATGTAATTTCTATCGAGTCACTAAAAAATGATGAAGAACTTGTACGAAAATTCCAGTCCACGTAGATTACTTTCTAGTAATAATATTGTACTCATGATCATCGCAATCGATATTCAAACGCAGTGTATTGCTTTTTTATGGTTGATTTAATATGGGTTTTTTATCCTGAACGAAATATTCTTATTCTATTTCATAAAAATTATAATAAATTGAGATTTAATTTAGAAAATGCAGAATTAAATAAAGTATTTTGTATCTAGCGTAAACAATTTAGCATCATTCGTATGGAATGTAGACTCCCATTAACGCAAAGTATAATTAGAAAAAAGGGAGAGCGAATAAGGACCCATACTGAATTCTCTTCGAGTAATTAATGGGTTTTCTTGAACTTAAAGATTTTCTTCATTGATCGATTCAATTAGCATGAAATTATATAATTTGATTAACTCAAAGACCTCATGATTGCATCAGCTGCTGATCATTGACATTGAAATCGTCAATGAATCGGTTTAATACAGAGTTAAATTCACGGCCATCTACTATTTAGTAAGTTTTTATTTATTTTTTTAATTTATTATGTTATTTTTTGTCTTTCGACTACGTGATATGTTTGGAATAAGGATACTTTTATCATTTTTTTATCTTGTTCACTATTTGGTAATATTTAATGTCACGGCCCTTATTGAGCAACTCTAAAGGTCGCTCTCGATCATCGAGCCCAAATATTCCATTATTAATATACAGAACTATTTTTGTGTTTAGATTATGCAAATATTTTAGAGCGATTTCTAGTATAAAAATTATTTATTTCTGATACTCACTAAGGGCTGCGATAATGTTAAGTAATTGTCCAAAAATGCAACTCTCTGGCGGGTAAGTTGCTGTGTCCGAAATAAATGGGAAACCTGCCACCACCACATGATCCTGTTGTACAGCTATTATATATCTATAAAAAAATTATTTTTTTAAATTTAATCGTAAAATTGATATATTTTTTCAAATCGATTAGTCAGTTTCAATCAACTCATTGCATGTTGGACTTTCATTAAGCACTAAAGGAGATGAAATTTTGTAAATAGATGAGAAACTTTTTGATGCAACACTCTAGCTCAATTTTATATGTGAAATTTTGTGTGTATTTTGCCGCTCAAGGTCAAGTCATGTGTAAACAATATTAAAAAGAAAGTCACTATAAAATATTTTTGTAAATATAAAGTCTGATTATAAATTATTAATTTAAGATGTTAATTTTGTTTGTCTACTGGTCTACATCAATATTATTAAAATATGGATAAATCTTAAGATTTTGAAATAAATGTCTCTATCTCCGCTGGGATCTGAACCCAGAACCTTCAGATTTCCGGTCTGATGCTCTTATCAACTGAGCTACGGAGAGACGAGAAAATTTTCTTCACCCCAGCGGAGATAGAGACATTTTTTTCACAATCTTAAGAATTATCAATATTTTAATAATATTGATATAGACCAGTAGACAAACAAAATTAACATCTAAAATTAATAATTAATTATTCCCTAGTCAATAAACCTAAGATCAACAATTGAAATATGAATTCTAATTAAAAATAAAATAGTGTCAATATGATAATAGTATAGTGAATAGGCGATAATATAATACTTAGTAATTACTTACGAAATAAGAAATGTTACAGGTAACGAGATAAAAATGATGATCGGGATGTAATGCAAGTTGACGAAAACCACTTGTTCCTCCATAACAAATTGCCACTATTGGCTTTTGCCAACGATGGTGGAGGCGGCAGTGCAAACGAAGAACTGAAGTCGGTTTGCTTGAATGCTAGTCAACTAACTTATCAATGATCATGGATGAGCCTTGACTCATATTCACGTTCCTCTGGCCTTCCTTGTGACAATCATATGCGAATTTCTGATATGGTGGGGGCGATATCTCGTCAACTGTCATTAGCCTCCTTTGACCATTTTTGTTTAGATCAATGAGTTTACTCCGGGTAATTAATTTTCTGCAACCATACGTACAATTAAAATGAATTCAATATAACAGAATTTAAAGACAGATCGCTCACAAATTAACTTATAAAGATCAGAGATCACATAGCCTCCGTAAAACGGCTCTTCGCTCTTCTCAGAACAGTTCAAAATTCTCTTTATTTTTCATAAGTATCTTTTCATTCATATCTTATGAAAACTATATATATTTCTAATTTGTTGATGAGTAGATTAATTGCTTATATCTTACTAATTTTCTTTGTTTATTTCGTAACATGAATTATAAGTTCTGCGCTCAGAGAAAATTTGCGTAAAAACTTGTTTAATAGATTCTTCCTTCTTTTTAATGCACTTCGCTTCTAATTTTTGTATAATCTTCGTTAGTATACCCCCCTCCCCCTATATGGGGGATATACTTAACCCTAAATTAATGTATTCGATTCTCCCAATGAGAAAGAGGGATTATATAGAATGTAGACATCATAATAAACTAATCTCTGTTCTCCATGTTAGGGGGAGGGTAGTACCAATTTTTTGACCACATTTTTTTATTTTTTTCTGAATGTACATCTCAAGAATATTGTATCCAAATTTCAAGTAAATCGAAGAAAAACTAACGAAAATACAGCGTTTCAGGCGACTGCGCCTTTTGTTCGATTCGTATTCTGCAGACAGGAGCAAAAAGACGCGTTGGATATCATTAATGACAGAACTTCACGCGACGGACCTGGAATTGATGATTCTGTTGAAGAATAAAAAATTATACACGCTTTTTATTATTATTACACCATGAAGCCGTTTCCCTTTCGGGTTAGGCGTGACTCACTCGGTAGGGAGGGGAGTAGTGTGAGGAAGGGGTTATAAAATTT
>JAAAKG020139371.1:0-12378 GCA_010014905.2 Druon quercuslanigerum
CGAGTGAGTCACGCCTACCCCGAAAGGGAAACGGCTTAATTGTGTAATAATAATAATAATAATAATAATAATAATAATAATAATAATAATAATAATACATGGTCACATTTACAGGAAATTTTTTAAATATTTCATTATGAGTTTCACCGACTCGGGAATAAAGAAAGGCTTATATATTTTTCAAATATTGGATTTTTCCTAGTCTTAGTTTTCATATGAAACGAGACATCAGGCTATTTACCAACTTTCGAGGGAGATATTAAGTTTCAGAAATATAAATTGATGATTCTGTTAATACATTAAAAGTTATTTACCAAAAATATTCTGTTATGATAATAAATATATTTTTGCAGCATCCAACAAAAGTGTAATAATTTGAATGATCTCTTTTATTGCGATAAATATGTGTTTTCTGCAACATAATATTTATTGCAATTTGTGTTTATTGATTTCAGTTTCGTTACAAAAATCCCTGGTAATCAAATGTAATTTACTATACTATTGTTAGCTTGTAATCGACAAGTAGCCAAACTTTTATGAGATACAAGCTTTAAGATATAAGATAAGAAACCTTCATTCTTTTCTCACTTTCGTTTAACAAACATATATGTCCGTATAGAAAATTAGATAGTGATTTACAATTATAGGTTGACTTATCTTATTTCTTCGATAATAACTCAAAATAATTCTTTGTACAATATATTAAGTAAGGCAGTGCAATAAAAAAATAAAAATGTCAATATCAGTTATTATAAATTTTACTCTAAGGGTCGCTGGCATTACGAGAAACAAAATACTCTTCTTTCTCCTTTATGGATGCTTCTCCTCCGTATTAAGTTTAAATTTAACTGACCGTGCTATTCTGGGGGCAAGGGGGTGTTTTTGAAATTCTTGAAAAAAGAAAATTAAGTGATTTTATTTTACAAAGATCAAAATTCAGGATTCGGACTTTTTCCTATATTGCCCTTGTTAAACCTTTTTTCAAGTATTTCTCTTTTTTCTCCTGTTTTCAAGAAACTTCTCCTTACTTTCAGTTTCTCTCTGCTGTGCTAATTGAAATGTTTACTATCACATTTTTGTTTCAGGATTCATGTTATTTGGTTAAAAATTAACGTTTTGTTTAACAATTTATATTTTTGGATTGAACGTCAAACTGTTTCCTACAGAATTCGCTAAAATACACTGAAAAATCTTTCTATGATTGGATATTTCTTTGTTGAAAACTTAACTGCATAGTCGAAATTTAATCATTTCAGGTTGAGGATTCGTTATAGATTAATAGTTAAGAATTAATTTTTTTTTATTGAAAATTTAACTAATTGGTGGAAAGTTGAAAATTCGTCTAATTTGGAAAAGGATTTAACTATTTTGTTCAAAACTTGATTTTTGAGTCAAATTCTACTGTTATTTATTTTAAATGAAAATACTTCTTAGTTGAGAAATCAATGTATTACATTTTTCATTCAGAATTTATCTTTTTCGTTAAATTTTTTTTCGTCAAACTTAAAATCCTATTTAACGTACAATAATTAAATTAATGTGATGCAGGATTCCTAAAAATAAAAACCAGAATCAAAAGGGCCAAATTTCGCAACCACCATAAAATGTTCCTATTGAAATTCCAAAAAATATAAAAACTTTACTAAAAAAGAAAAGAAAACTGATTTTCTGATCAAAAATAAAAATTGGAGAGAAAAATGAGAAGGCAAATAACGAAATAATTTTTACATTTCATTTTTTTCTAACCTAATCCCCTTCCTTTTCTTTTATTTCTTTCCTCTTTTTTATTTTTATTATTATCAAATAAAAATAAGAAAAATTTGTAAAAAATAATCATCAACATTTCGGCACTAATACTGCACCCATGTCATTATTTTATTATTGTTTTCTACATTAACTTCATTATTGGACGGTAAATAGGATTTTAAATTTTATTTTATTCTCATTTAATGTTCTTTAGTTTTTGGTTTTGTAGTGCCACTCCGGTGGGGGGGGGGGGGTCAAGCCTAGTGTGATGCTTTGTGACTTACTTTTTGAAACGCATCTAGTTCAAATTCTTGTCTTTAAAAAAAAATTGTAGATCAACATAGAATATAAATTCAAAAGCAAAAAAAAAGCTAACGCGTCATAGACGAAAAAGGAGCGAACTTAGTGTAATGAGCACTCTTGCGTAAAAAAAACTGTAGGATATAATTCTTTGAGCAAATCTCGGGCGCGTGACAAAAATGGTCACGCAGGACGTATGGACGATCGTTAACACCTCCATAGAGATGACCGGCCTTCTCTAAATATTTGCATGTGACGCGATTTTGCCCTAGGCAGAGAGAAAACGTGACATCGCCGCAAATCGACAATGGTGATTGATGTACTGAGAGAAACTGAAAAAAAAACTTGAGGCGCATTACGCTCGAATCCTGAAAAGACACATACTTTTTTGTAACGTATGATGCTTATTCGCGTGCGGAGGAACTCAGCGAAATCTGAGATCATAATGTTATTATACATATGATTATATGTTATTTAAGCCGCATTATTTTATAGCAATTTATTTAATTCAATTTATTAAAAAAGAACACTTTCAATTTTGATCAGTCATATTGTTAATTTTTTTAAGTTTGTTGAATGAATTTCAAAAGTTTTCATTTATAAATTGCGTAATTGTTGAAGATATTATCAAGATCGAGTTATTCAACATTGTTAAGTTTTTAGGCATTCCAACTTAAATTTGTGAATTTTCGACACTTTAGTTTACAAATTTGATGCTTAGATTCTTTCAATTTAAAAAATGTAGAAGTTTTTAATTACTTACTTTTTAAATTCACCTTATGTTCAACTTGAACCTGCACCATTTCAAACTTTTTAATTTGAACATGTCTAATTTGGAAAGTCTAATAATAAAACTTATACACAAATTGGTTCCAGACATTAACTCTATTATTGAAAAATCTTTACAGTATTTAAATGTTTTCAATTTGAATCTGGGGGGAAATGCTACAATGCCTAAATTTACAGCGAGGGAATTCATTAATCGGTGATTGTAGCCTTAACCCTATTAAGTTTATGAAATTGTTAAAAATGCAATTATTTGATTATTTGCCGATTGCTGTAGCTAAAAAGAGTAACTGACAATTATATTTGATAGAAAAATTATCTTTCGACTATTCAACTATTTTAAAAGAAATTCTATATTTTTTGTTTAAAAGTTTAATTATTTGGTTAAAAATTACTTGTTTGATGGAAAATCATTGTATTGGTCAAAAACTCTACTATTTGATTGAATGTTAAAAATTCGTTTTACATCTTAAAGATTCATCATTACAGTTAAAAATTATACTGATTCAATTATTAATGGTTGCTTTTTCTCATTTACTTTCTCAATGAAGATTATAACTTACTAATTATGTGTATGAATAGTGATAATCTGAACAAAAAAAACACGAAACAAGGCAAAAAATTATTCGTTATCCCATACATTTTGTGTATTTCGAATTTAAAAGTATGTTGTCCGAAATCAAAAAATGTACAGTTGGAAATTACCATTTTTTTCTGAGCAAATTCTTACGCAATTTCGTTGTATGATTTGACTGTTTTAAATGTATGTTTTTTTAGCGCAATTTTAATAAAATTTCCTTATTTTCTAACCTGATATTTTAAAATCATTAAAAATTAAGGTAAATGTTTATTTAAATTAATATTCTTTAATTTATATCTCAGTTATGAAATTTTTTATTTTTTAATCGCAAGCTTCACAGTATTATCCTTATTCGCCTCCTTTTCCTTTTTTCTCATTTTCCACTCAAATGTAAATGAAATTAATGAACACCAATACGAAAATGTTTATGTTATGTTTATGTATATGTTTGATTGATAAATCAACTAAATAGTTGCTTTGACTATTTTTGTGAAAAATTTATTATTTCGGGTTGAAATTTCTACTGTTTCGTAGCGAATTCGTTTTTTTTATCTTGTAAATTGAACAGTTTGGTCGATTTTTTTTTAATATCTTGAGTGAAAAAATTTTTTGTTTAAAAGTTTAACTAACTGGTTGAAGCATTACACTAACTATATCATAATAAAATGAGGGATATTAATTTTACGAAGCAACAATTTTTTAAGATTTTGAATTTAACAGATGTAACGTTAATTCAAGTTAATATTTTCATTACCAAACTTCTTACTTTTAATTTTCAATTTTTGTAATTTTAAACATTTTATTAATTTGCTTATATTTACAGTTTGTTTGATTTCGAAAATTTAGAAATAGAGAGAAGGTGTGTTTTGTCTACTACAATTTTTTTAGTACCATTTTTTGACCGACTTACGAAGTATGTCATTTACCATCTTTTAAAAAATTTCTACAATTGATCATTCTCTCAGTCGAAATTAACACCATCCCTGGATCACCAACATCGATCGTAATAATATTAAACTTTTTATTTGAAATTGACGGTAATATGTACTGCATTTTTGGCGATAAAAGTTTACTCATCTAGCAAAGTTCTACAAAAAATACCTTTTCTTTAGGATGTTTTTCTTATAGAAGCAGAAATTGTAAGCAAATCTGAAAAAAAATATGAAAGGTGCTTTCCAAAAAATCTTCATTTTTTCATTGAATCTTAAAACCATGTAAAGATTATTTTTCAATATAACCCCACCTTTTCATTACTTTTTAAAATTTTTAATAACTTTCTACTAATATTATAAAGGCATCCTATTATTTATTTGCGTGGGCTAAACCCTTTTTTAGGTCAAGAAAATTTTATTGATATTATTTTTTTTATTCTCGTAAATGATGCAAGATATAACATGATTTTGAAGAGTCACTACAAGCTTTGTGGTCTAAGTTTGAAATCCGTATCCCTTTATTTTTTTGAACTTCTGTTATATTTGAAGTAGAACTGGTCTACTTCAATTTATTAAATTTAAAAAATAAGTGATCTATAAGTTAAAATGTTTAGTACTGATTAAAATTAGTTGAATTTTTACTAATTCTGATTTAAACATCAGTTTCAAATAATGTCTTATTCCCTTCGATCCTAAAATCAATAAGCTTATTATTCGCGACCCATAAAGCCTGTCATTAGTTTTCTTCTTCGCTAATAATTCAGCAAACGACATCATCCCACAATATCACAGAGTGTGGGTTCGCCTTCGTGCGTTGAGAGCGGTCGTGCGTCATATTTGGAGATACACAAGGCGACTGTGTGGGTACTTTCAAGTGCCTGGCCTATGGTACAGTGAAAATTGATTATCGCAGAGATAACTTAAAATTATTAGCGCGGCGAGAGTGCCCAAGGAAAGTGTAAGCTGTAAGAGTGTGAGGTACTACCGGTTGTAAGCAGCTGATTATAAAGCCCAAGTGCTACTGATCTATTAGATTGCCTTCGATGGCTTGACGATTTGCTCGTGTACGTTTCAAGGCATGTCATTAAACCGATAAATAATCTACTAGAGATAACCCACGCTGACAACATTTTTTATGACTAAATGGACTATATGATACCTTTCAGACAAGCGGATCATTACTGTTATATTTATAAAGTAATAACAGAGTTGCAATAAATGATCTACATTATCGCCAATGCGTTCAAAGTACTGGTCAACGCAAACGAGTTATTCGGCGCAAAATTTATTTATAACCGTTCAACTAAAGCGTGTGCAATTGATCGACGAGGCTTGCTTAATTCGATAAACCAGCTATTTTCACTTGGGAGTCTTTTCTAGTAAATTGAAAACAATCAGAAAACATTTAGTAGAAAATCGCACAGTTTCAAATATTAAAGATTGCAAAATTGGGTAGGTTTATATTTAAAAAAATTATTTATAGTCTTTAAACTAAAGTGTGTGTGATTGATCGATGGGAGTTGTTCGGTTTGATGAACTATTTTCTGTTCGGGACCCTTACTGGTAAATTTGACATCAGTGGAAAATATTCCAAAGAAAATTGCAAAATTGAATAAGTTTTACTTAAAAAATGTATTTATAACCGCACAACCAATGCATGTGCGATTGTTCAATGAGGATTTTTAATTCGAAAAATTATTATTTCAAATGGAGGAACATTTCTGGTTAATATAACACAAGCAATATTCCAAGAAAAGTAACACAGTTTTGAATTTAATTATTTCAAAATTAAGAAAGTTTCTAATTAGAAAATGTATTTGTAGTCTTTAAACTAATACATATCCGATTTATTGGCCAGTCTTGTTCAGTTCGATAAATTATTTACTTTCGCTTAAAAGATTTTTTCGCAAATTTAACACAATAAAAAAACGTTGGGATTTATCGACAAGCTTTCTTTAGTTCGATAAATTATTTTCTCTGGAATGTTTTTCTGGTAAATTTAACGCAATCAGTTTATTTCGATCAATTATTTGTGCTTAGGGGACATTTCTGGAAAATTTAACCTGATCAGAAAACATCGGAGGGAAAATTCCATTTTCAAATTTTAAGGATTTTAAATATTTAAATATGAATCCGACGTTAAAAAAGATTGAGCCAAGTCATGTTCGATTTAAAATTGTCTAAACGTTTGATTGGCACAGTCAAAAATTTGAAAATGTGAATAATAAACAATTTATACTTGCTTATTTAACGAAAAACACGAAATTTCGAATGACAACAATTTTTCATTGTAAATTTTCACCTCGAAAGTGTGGGTGGATTTTTATAATTTGTGAATTTTTCGCGTCCATGGAACTTAACCTTCAAATAGGTTTTTTTTCCATTCAAGATGGCAGCATCTAGTATAGCGGCTTGAAGCCGACAATTTGTTGCTTACATTGATATTTTTCAATAAAACAATTCAGTTTTTACAAATTCAATATGGTGCATTCAGTATAGCGCTTTTGTGCTCTTTAAACTCAGTATCAACATCGCGACCTTGTTTTTGACGCCTTGAATGACGAGAAATTTTTTTTGACGAGGAAAACTATTATTTACTACTTACATACATGTTTTTTATAATAATTTTTTTACAACCAAAATTGTAACTGAACGAATAAACTGTTGTATTTTATTTTACGAAGTAACAATGCTATAATCTAAATAAAGATAAAAATAATGCTTGGCTTATAAATATTATAAATCTTCTGTTGGATCCGGCCTCCTAAATTAGTAACAAATGACAATGGATTCGTAATCAGCGATAAAAAAAAAACCCTCTATACCAACATTAATGAAAATTGAACATTTTTGGACATTTTTGTGCGCGATATTGGATTCGACATCTTTCATTTATAAAATCTGGTAACGTATTTGTAATCAGCGACGCAAAAAATACCTGTATACTGATTTTGGTAAACATTCATCATCAAAAAATTGTTTTATTGAAAAATATCAAAGTAAGCCAAAAATTGTCGGCTTCAAGCCGCCACATTGGATGCTGCCATCTTCAATTGGAAAAAATCTAAGCTTGGATTTTGATGGTTAGGTTCCATGGACGCAAAAAATTCACAAATTATAAAAATCCAACCACGGTTACGAGTTGAAAATTTACAATGAAAAATTATTGTCATTCGAAATTTCGTGTTTTTTGTTAAATAAACAAGTATAACTTTGTTAATATGCACTTGTTTTAAATTCTGACTGCGCCAATCAAAAGTTTAGATAATTTTACATCGAATTTTTGAATGTGAAACTCTTGTTAAAAAATCCTTTTTTGATCAATAACCTTTAGAAATAAATTTATTTTATCTTGTGAAAGATTTATAACTCTGTTTTTTATTTACAAATCCACCAATTTTTTGTTTAACTTTAGGAAATTCTTTAAAAATTAATGAGTCATTCATATCTTGTGAATGCCCTCTAATTTCTTATGTGAACAATTGTTTTTTGTTTGCTTAAAAATTATCTTTGTATCGTAGAATGAAACTATTCCATTTTTGGTTGAACATTTATTCTTTATAAGTTAAAAACTCAACTATCCGGCAGAAATTTCATGAAATTTCTTGAGAATTCGTGTTCATGTAGAAAATTAATCTGATTTGTTGAAAATCCATCTTTTATGGCAGAAAAGTCATTTTTCATAATAAAAAATTTATTTTTGTTCTTTCTTGATTGAAAATCAACTTTCTGGTTGAAAATTTAATAGTTTGGTTAAAAAATTAATTTTTTGTTGTTGTTAAAAGTTCATTAGGCAACGGTTACGTTAAATTCATTTATGTTCTTTCTTGATTGAAAATCAACTTTCTGGTTGAAAATTTAACAGTTTGGTTAAAAATTTAATTTTTTGTTGTTGTTAAAAGTTCATTGAGCAACGGTTACGTTACTTTCTTTCTCGGCTCCATGGAATTTAAGCAATTCTAGCTTAAAATTAAGTAGCACTAGACTTGGTAAGAATAGAATGGCAGTCGTCATTCAAAATATAATTTTCTTTCCTTATATTCCGCTACATTGAATTTTTAATGTGGCGAGTACACATTTTTTACATTTCCACATAAAACTAACCTAGAATTATTCCATTATTTCACTACATTAAATAATTGATGTCAAACATTTAAACATTTCATGTTAATAAAATGGTTCGTTCCTCTTCATATGATATTGAAGAGATAACAAAAAATTAAATAATAATTTCATCATCAACCTTCAAGTATAATTTCATCATTTAATTTTACAACACTTGTGCATAATGAGACATTAAATCATTTTATTTGTAGATTAAGGTATGAGAAACCGTGTTTTCGCGTCAATCTTTGTTCAACTGGCATTTACATAATGACACAATTCAAAATAAACTGCCTTAGCCAGTAAGAAATGTTATAAAATAACTATTGTTTTCATGTTTATCCATCCGAAGTTTATTAGTTTACAAGCTTTTGTTTTCATTGTACACGATTTAGTGCGTAAGATTTATGAGACACTAGGGGCGGTATCGAAACATAATTGTCATTTCTGTATGCTTTATTTTACCGAAATGAAGCGGTTTTTTTAGTTGATTGCACCTGTTAATTAAGTAGTGATCAACCTGATTTAGAGGTATTTGGCCCAATGAAACGTGGAGAACCCACACCTCTGCTGAGTATATTATCGTTGAAAGTCACCCACTCGACTTTCGATCCAGAAAGGAGAGAAATGCCTATATCCTCCATCAAGTACTCGCAAAAGCCACTAATATTAATAATTATAATAAAAAGCCTACGCATTTTCCACTACTTGATTTATAATTACGTGGAAAAATTTCAATTACTATAAAATATCTCGAATAAAATTACTTGCATGCATAGTGGAAAATGAAATATTAATTAAAATCGATTTCCGCCTTCTAAAAAAGTTTCAAAAAAACCGAATCCATTAAAATCCAATTTGAAAAGGAATGTAGACCTGATGTGTCACAGACCATCAGTGGGGAAGAGGCCCACATATCAAAAGCACCGTGCGGTCTGGGTGACCGCACAGCTATACTTTCATACTATTTTGTCACTTTTCGCTCATATGGGGGAAAACAGGGTCGTCAAATTTTTCTGTGAGGGCCGCTTTCTGCACATCTTGCGTTTTAAATACCTTCGAACAAATAAAAACTGAAATATAAAATTGTGAAGCTACTGTGGACGTGTTGTCCACCTATTTCGGTGAAAACACAACTAAAAATGAAGCTACTAAATAACGGCCGCCTCAAGGAACGCCAAACCCACATATGAAAAGCATGGTGAGGTATGTGAGACCGCACGTCCATATTTAAAGTCTAAAAAGAGACTAAGGGAATAATAAAATCCCATCCTTTAAAGGAAACCATTCGGAAAGGAAAAAAGGTAACAAAAAATTATTTTGTAATCTGAAAATAATTTTAATTGATTTTAAATAATATCCCAGTATAATGTTCTACTGCATTACCCGATATGAGACAAATAGGTACGAAACTCAAACCATAAAATAATTCAACTCTGTCATTTTTATTATTCCCGATTAAAGAATTTTCAATTGAGAATCTATCAAATTTAATAAATTTCCATTTTAAACCGTTTAAATTTGGAGAATTTTTTATTTTTAACTATCTGGAATTGTTTGAGATTTAATTTTAAGTATTTTAAATACAAGAGTTTTTAATTTTGAATATTAGAAGTAAAAATGATGCGAGTCTTAAGTTTTATAATTACAAATTATTCTTCATAAATCTTTCGAATGAAAGAGTTTTCCCTTGTTAATCTTCAAAATTTTTCAATTGCAAATCTTAAAAGCTTAAGTATTTTCAATTGTCCACAATTCGCAAATTTTAAATTGAAAATCTTAAAATTTCTTGAAGTTTGAAACGTAAATCTGTAAAATTGGAGATGTTTTAATTTTTTAATTGATAATATAAATTTATGAAAGTTTTAAGTTTTACAATCGAAAACTCTGTAATTTTGATGATTTACTTCTGAAATTTGTTCAATTTTGAAGATTCCATTTTTAAAATATGTCAGCTGTTAATATTTTTAAACAGGATCATTTTAAATTAAAGAAAATTTTCATTGGAATGAAAACAATTTCATTTACCCAAAAAGATTTTTTTAAATCAGAGCAACATTATTTGATTCAAAGAATATTTATTCTGAGTGTATGCGTTTTAAGAATTAACATCTTATTACGATATAGAATCCCAAATTGTCTCACTGATTTATTTATTTGCTTCGAATTCCTATTTAGCTAAAATCTTACATTGAAATATAAGTTTACAGATTACCGGTAGCCGATTAAAATAAAATATTTTAACAGTGTCAGAGGTAGTGGTTATTGACAAACTTTTGGGAAAGGTTTGTTTTGTGAATATTTTCCTAAAGAATGATAAAAAAATAAAAATATAATTTATAACGGTATAACAATTTTTAATTGTAATTGCTAAACTTTAAGGTTATACTATCATTTTGGATATATGAATTTTCTATATGGTTGATTTAAAAAAAGTATTATGTCTAACGAAAATGGTCATAAAAACATATTATTGCACATCAGAAGATTGATTTTCTTGCAAAAATATTGAATGGATTCATCGATTTGAATATAGATTGAAGAAGTCGTTGAAAAAGCTAAATTGACATTTCGAAGAATTGAAGGAGAATATCAGTCAATTTCTCCCACGTCTGTCCTGATTTATCAGCACTTACTGGTCTCCGCAGCCCACTCGAGGTCTCGTCAACCATCAGCTTCCAATATTCACTGCAAGTACCTACAATTGCTTCCGCGTCTCTTTCATCGTTTCATCGTTCCATCTTTTTCTATCTTACTTCGATGCAAGAGGGATCACCCTGTAGGCAATTCATAGCGATTAATGAGACGCACCCACTGACTTTACTAGAAAACCCAGAAGCTGGTAGGCGCTTCGAGTTTCCGTCAATCCCACGATTCTTCTTCTAATTAGACTTGTTTGGTGTCAGGTACTACTCATTGATCTTGGATTGTAAATAGAGGATTAGCAATTTTCAAAAAAAACTCGTTCCGAATGCTAACGAGCAAGGCCGCATGAATCATTTCTGTTGGATTTGAACGCGTGACGCAACCTGATGCATATGATGCGATGAGAGTGCGGCCCTCGTGCTGTATGTCACGTTTGACTCTGCACCGCTTCTCTTTCGGCCCCGCGGCTCCTCTCATCTGGAAATTGCCAAGTCTGAAATTCTAGGAACGACTTAAATATACTTAAATGGGATTCCCAGTGTAGTAATAAGAAATATTAGCAAAAAGGTAAAAGCTTCTGGGTTTTTGAGCTTTCATAGTATATCTATCCAAAAGCTTTAAAGAAAAAAAATTTCTGTTTTCTTCGAGTTCCAGCACTTTCATTTTTTTCATCTTTTTGACGGGACTAAATACATCGATTTAATAAAATTCAAGTGTAAGCTGCTGGCTCAGTGTCAAAAATGTTGAAGCATGATGATAGTCCCTCAACCCCTCCTGTAGCACAAAATTCGGCCAAAACATAGGAAAGCGGTCAATTTTTCAGGAAAATAGGATAATAAAATAATCTATTCTTTCAAATAAAATTAATTTAAATACAATATTAAATGCAATATGAAAAACTTTGAATTCTTAAGATTCTGAGTCAAAATATATATTGACTTTTCAACAAATAAGATTAATTTTCTAACCGATGAGAGGAATTTGCAGCAAAATACATTACATTTTTACCGAATAATTAAAATTTCAAACAAAAGAATTAACTTTTCAGCAAGAGCACTAATGTTTTACGAAAAAAACACGCATTTGCAACAAAATTGTCAATTTTAACAATAAAAATATCGATTATAATTTAAAAATGAGCTATTTACATTGTTAGTTGAAAAAATAAAAATTTAAATAAATGAAACGAATTTCTAGGCAAATACTTATATATATATATATATATATATATATATATATATATATATATACAAAAAAAAAAAAATAAATATATATATAAAAATA
>JAAAKG020139372.1:0-12378 GCA_010014905.2 Druon quercuslanigerum
ATTGATTGTTAAACAATAATTTTTTTGTATGAAGATTTATCTCTTTAATTAAAAATTCGTTTTTTATTGAAAACTGAATTTTTCAACTAAAACTTTAAGTATTCCATTTTTATTTACTGTATTGAAAAACTAGAAAATTTCGTTGAAAATTTGTCTTTTTTGAATGAATTGAATGGATTTTTAATTTATTATTGAATTTTTTTCAAAGAAAGTTTATCCCTTTTGTCGAAAATTTAACTACTCCTTTTTTCGTTGAAAATAAAAAAAATGAAATGAAATTGAAAAAACTTGAAAATATTAGGGATTCAAATCGAAAAATCGTGCCCCTCCCTTTTTTAGAGGATTTCGGTCCTTGCTGAAGAACTCTTATTTATACACATGAAAAAATATATTTTTTTAAATTTGTGTATGCTGGGAGGGGGGGGGGGTCCATACAAAACATGTGGTCTAAAATTAATTTTCAAAAAATACTAATGTTTGTGAAATCATTAATTTAATTTAATTAATAGTTAAGAGACTATACTTTTTAATAAATAAAAATTAAGTATTAATTTTTTAAGGTTAATTTTTTTTACTGAAAATTTAACTAACCCATTCGTGGTTGAAAATTCACCATTTTTAGTTAAAAATCTATCTAATATGTTAAAAATGTTTTTTTTCTTAATCATTAATTTTGTTGTATGAAGATTTATCTCTTTAATTAAAAGTTTGTTGTTTTCATTAAAAATTGAATTTTTCAAATGAAACTTTAACTATAACATTTTTGTTTAAGAATAATTGTTCTTTTCTTGTAAAAAATTAGACATTTTTGTTGACAATTGGTCATTTTTTAATGAATTAAACGGTTTTTTAATTTATTATTGAAATCTTTTTTGGATAGAATATTATAAATTATTACATTTTTCGTTGTGAATTCATATTTTTGTTAAAAGTTTAACTAATTCGTTACTAATTAAACTAGTTTATTAAATTCCATTGAGTGATGGTTTATCATTATAGTTAAAAGTTTATACATTTTGTTGAAAATTTAAGGATTTAATTGCAAATTGCTTTTTTTAATTGAATGTTAATTTTTTTCATTGAAAATTTAATTAATCCACTCGCGGTTAAAAAGTCACCCTTTCTAGTAAAAAATCTGTCTATTATTTTAAAAAAGGTTTTTTTCTTTAGTAGAATATGAATCTTGTTAGTTGAAAATTTATCTTTTCAGTTAAAGTTTTAAGTGTTTAATTAAAAATTAATTAAAAATTAATTTTTCAACTGATCCATTTTTATTTATTTTATTGAAAAATTAGAAAATTTCGTTGAAAGTTTGTCTTTTTTGAATGAATTGAACGGATTTTTAATTTATTATTGAAATCTTTTTTGGATACAATGTTATAAACTATTATTACATTTTTCATCGCTTTTGTTGAAAATTAAAAAAATTAAAATAAATTTTAAAAACTTTAAAATATTAGGGATTCAAATCAAAAAGTCGTGCCCCCGTTTTTTTAGAGGATTTCAGATCTTGCTGAAGAACTCTTATTTATACATATGAAAAAATGTTTTTTTTTTAAATGTGTGTATGTTAGTGAAAGAGGGAGGGGCATAAAAATCTTTGTAGTCCAAAATTAATTTTTTTTAAATACTGATGTATGTGAAATAATTAATTTAATTTAATGAATGGTTAAGAGACTATACTTTTTAATAAATTAAAATTAATTATTTTGATTTTATTTTTGCTCTTAATTAATGATCATATACGGCAGGTTTTTTATTGTCCACTGTAGGGAGGTTTCCCCTAATGTAAATTTACGAATCAAAATTAAAATATTTCAAAATTGAAAAATGAATAAAAATATCTATAATGAATGAAAATCCGCATTGCGTCTAAACTTCATGGAATTACATCCAGAATAGTATTTCTCTTTGAAATTCGGGAAGCTCCATCTGGTGGCTGAGCGAAATTAGCCGTGATTCGAATGCCAGTGACGCATAGTGGATAAAAGAAAATCGTCTGTCCTAAGCCAAAAGCCAAAATTGGATCACGCAGAATCGAGCAAGCTCTCTGGTTCGTTAGTTAATGTTTAATTAGCGACGGGGTCGTTGGCAATGTCCAATTCTCCTCTAAACGAAAATCCCGATAAAATATCATGCGAAAATTGTGAAAACTCAAGAAAAGTGAGTGTTGAAAACGGAATTGCGTTAAGACTCTTTCTACACAATACGAACAAGACAAATTTTGCAAAATTTTTTATATGAGATTAAATTATTATGAAAATTTTTAATCCCTTTCAAAGAATTTCATCGAGTGCAACATAAATCAAGTCTAAAATCCAACAAGAGCCAAGATTCTTTCGAATTTTTATTTGCCATTCTTTGTTAAACCTTCATATTTATTGCAAATAATTTTACTTTTTTTTTTGAGAAAATGTTTTTGTTTGTTTAACTAATTTTATACTTCATGATATGGTTCCGTAAGAAAAATAATCTTCTTGGATGAAAATTCAGCTTCTTGGTTAAAAACTTAAGGATTTTGTTTGAAAATAATTTGTATTCAGAATTAATTGTTTCAACTTGAGATTAATATTTTTAAGTTAAACATTTGTTTTTTTTTACTATTTTTGTGAATGAATGTTTTTGTTTCATTAATCTTACACTTCAATGAAAAAAAACGTATAAGCGATGAGATCTTTGTTTTGTAAGAGTATTTATGCTAATAAACAATCATTAATAAGGGACTGATGAATAATATTATTTTTTTTATTTTTGCAATAACAAATTTTTTTTATCAATTTTAATAGATTCCTGAAAGTCAGCAGAAAATGACTTCAGGTGTTTTTCTGAAATGTTCCACATTATCATACTAAATTTTATCCAGATTTTATAATTTTTGGGAAGAAGCATAGAAATAAATTCTGTTAATTAAGTAAACATTAAACCTTAATAAAATTCTATAAAAAAGATTTATAGAGTTTAGATTTTTAAGAAAGTAAATTACATTTAAAAATGTTAATTTCAATTACTTTGTTGAAAATGAACTTTTTGTTGTTAAAAAATCCGAATTTTTTGTTTGCAATTTACATATTTGGTTGAAAATTTAACTATTTTTTAAACAATTACTTTAAATTGAAAAAAAGTATTTTTGAGTTATATATTCGACTGTTTAAGTGATTTTTTAAAAATTTATAATTTATATTTCTGAGTTGAAAATTTTAATATTTTGTTGAAAATGACTTTTTTGTTGAAAAATAATGTTTGGAGGTTAAAACTCTACTGTTTTGCAAAAATTTAAACGTTCAGGTTAAGAAATTCAACAAATATTTTTATCTTGACTTTTTTGTAAAAATTTTTTTCTTTTTAACTTCAAATTTTAAAAAATTGTGGAAAATTCAAATATATCGTTGACATATCAACCGTTTTGTTGAAAATAAAATTTTCTTTTAAATAATTTTTTTGAATTTTTAAACTGAATTTTTTAAATTAACTTTTTTGTTAAAAATTCAACTGTTGGGTTAAAAATTAACATTTTTGTTAATCATTCATTTTTTTTAAATTCATATTTTTTAATTAAAAAGTAACTTTTAACATTATAACTTTTTCCACGTTTTCTGATTAAAAATTGGAATTTCTTATAGAATATTCGTAGTGTGTGTTTATTGTTTTTTATTCTGTTAGAAAATCCAACTTACGCATTAAAAATTAACTTCTGAAAGATTCATATTTTTGGGTCGAAAATAAAATTGGCTTGAAATTAATTTATTCGTTAAAAATTTTTGAAAAATAACTTTTTTGTTAAAAATTTAGATTTTTGGATGGAAAATGAACTTAAAAAAAATTTTTTTTAAGTTTAAAGAAAAATATAAACTGTCGGGTTAAAACATTTAACAATGAATTTTTATCTTGACTTTTTTGTAAACATTTTTTTCTTTTTAACTTCAAATTTTAAAAAAAGGTGGAAAACTTAAATATATCGTTAAAAGATCAACAATTTTGTTAAAAATAAACTTTTTTTTAAAACAATTTTTTTTTGAATTGAAAATTCAACTGATTTGTAAAAAATTAATTTCTTTCTTAAGAATGAAAAAATTTCATTAAAAATTTTTTTCTTTCTTCGCTGAAAAATCTTTCTTGGTTGAAAGTCAACTTTTTCATTCAATTTTTGTTTCCTCTTGGCTAAAAAATCTTACCTGGTTGAAAAATAAATTCTTATTAAGTCTTTGATTAAAAATTTATTTTCTGTGATTTCAGCTTTTTTATTTGGCTTCAAAATTTAAAAATTTGTTTTAATTTTTGTGTCTGGCGTCATGTTCTAAGACTAATTGCTTAAATAAATTTATGTTTCAGGATTAACAATTTAACGTTTTTGTAGAAAATTCGACTTTTTTCTTAACAATTTAACAATTTGGTTATATTTTTTTTATTTTTTGACTGAAAAATATCCTTTTGGAAACCTCAACTCTTTATTTAATTTTTTTCCCTTTCTTGACCATAAAATCTCTAAACTAATTTTTTTTAACTAAAAATGTAACAATTCCATTTTGGTTCGAAAATTTATCTTTTTTATTAACCAGTCAATTATTTGGTTTGAAGTTCATAAATTATCTTGCAAACCCGTTTTGTTTTGGCATAAAAATAATTTTTTGGTTCAAAATTTAAATATTTGGTGAAAAATTCATTTTTTTATGGTTCTAGATTAATTTTTTTTAATCATTAAATTTATTAAATCATTTTCTTTGCTGAAAATTAATCTTTCTGACTGGAAATTTAACTATCTCGTTAAAAATTCATTTTTATGGTTAAAGAATTATCATTAAAGTTAAAAAATAATTTGTTTGGTTGTAAATTTAAGAATTTTGTTTAAAAAGCGTCTTTTTGGTTTTGCAATAATATTATTTTCGTAGAACATTTATATATTTGGAATGAAAATTCTACTTTTTTGCCCATAATGCATTTTCCTAGTTTCGAAGTTCAACAGCATTGTTAAAAAATTAACATTTTTGTCTAATATTCATATTTAAATATGTATTATTAATATTTTTTGGTTAAGAATTAACTTTTTTGGTTAAGGATTTATCTTTTTTTGTTGAAAATTTTTCTGTTTGGTTGAAAAGCATGCATTTAAAAAAATCTCTTCCTCATTGGAAATTTATCTATTGGCGGTTAAAAAATCAAAATTTTTATTAAAAATGCGTTTTTTTGTTTCAAAAATTAATTTTTTTAACTCGAAAAGTAACTTCTATTTATTTTTGAAAAAATTGTTAAACATCGTTCCTTTTTTGTAAAAAGTTCATCTTCTTGGTACAAATTTATCTCTTTGGTTAAAAATTAAGTTATTCTATTGAAAATTGTTCTTTTAGTTTGTTCCAAATATTTTTTTAAACTTGAAGTTCTTCTATTTTGGTCGAAAATTTGTATTTTGTTGAAAATGCAATATTCTCCACTTTGCTAAGAAGCAGTAAGCTCATAAATAATAATTAATAAAGAAGAGCTGAAAACCATTTTTTTTCCAGAAACAAACTTTTCCTGATACATTTTCAGAAGATTCGAAGCCATAATACAAGACAAAAAAATTTACTATGTAGTTTTACACCTCTCAAGTTTTGTAAGAATTGTCATGCTAATAAAGAATAATTAATAATGGGCAGCTGAATACTATATTTTTTCAAAAGACAAGCTTTTTTTGATCAATTTTAAATAGATTTAAAGTCTTTATACAAAAGCAAAACTTTTACTGTGAAATTTTGCACCTCTTAAAAGAAAATTCTTGGAAACCGAAAGGCATGTTTTGAAAGATTTGTCATGCTAACAAAGAATGATTAATAAAGGAAACCTGCATACTGTTTATTTTTCTTATCAATAACAAAATTTTTTGGATAAATTTTGAGTAGATTCAAAACCTTACTACAAATTAAAAAATTTGGTTATGATATTTTGCACCTCTTCAAAGAAAATCTTGGAAACCGAAAAGCATGTTTTGTAAGAGATAGAGTCATCATAGTGAAGAATGCTTAATTAAGTGCAGCTGAATACTATTAATTATTTTCAATAACAAACTTTTTTTGATCAGTTTTAAGTATATTCAAAGCCTTACTACAAAACAAAAAAGTTTACTATGCAATGTTGGACATCTCAAGTGATAATTCTTTGAAGCTAAGAACCGGATGCTTCGTAAGAGTAGAGTCATCTTAGTAATAAAGAATTATTAAATAAAGAGCAGCTGAATACGATTATTTTTTCCAAAAGCAAACTTTTCTCGATCAATTTTGAGTAAATTCAAAGCCTTACTATAAAATAAAAAAGCTTTACTATGATATTTTGCATCTCTTAGATGAAAATTCTTTGAAACCCAGAACCAATTTTTTTGTAAGAGATAGTCATCCCAGTAAAGAATAATTAATAAATGACAGCTAAATACTATCACTTATTTTCAAAAGCAAGTTTTTTCGTTTAATTTCATGTAGATTTAAAGCTCTACTACAAAAAAATCTTTACTCTTAAATTATGCACCTCTTCTGTAAACATTCTTTCAAGATAAGAAGCATGTTTCATAAGGGAGAGACATGCTAACAAAGAATGTTTGATAAAGGTCAGCTGAGTACTATGATTTTTTCACAAAAACTTTCTTTTCTGGATCAATTTTAACTTAATTTATAGTGCTATTAGAAAACAAATCAACTTTTGTATGAATCTTTGTTTGAAACCAAGAAGCATGTTTCTTAAGAGTATAGTGATGCTAATAAAGAATGATGAACAAAGGACTACTGAACACTATGCTTTTTTCCAAAAATAAATTTTTTTCGGTTAATTTTGAGTACATTTGCAATTCTTCTACAAATAAATACAGATTTTATATGGTCTTTTGCAGTTTTGCACCTCTTAAGTGAACATTCTTTGAAGCCTAGAAGCATTTTTCTTAAGAGTCGAGTCATGCTAACAAAGAATGATTAATAAAGGACAGCTGAGTTCTATGATTTTTTCACAAAAACTTTCTTTTCTGGATCAATTTTAACTTAATTTATAGTGCTATTAGAAAACAAATCAACTTTACTATGAACCTTTGTTTGAAACCAAGAAGCATTTTTAAAGAGTAAATTCATGCTAATAAAGAATGATTATCAAAGGACTGCTAAATACTCTGCTTTTCCTAAAAACAAACCTTTGTCAGTAAATTTTAAATAAAGTCAAAGTTCTACTACGTAGCAAAAAAGCTTCACTTTTTTAAATAGTTGAATTGTTATTTAGAAAACGAATCAACTTTTCTATGAACCTTTCTTTGAAAGCAAGAAGCATGTTTCTTAAGAGTATAGTGATCCTAATAAAGAATGATTAAGAAAGCACTTTTAAATACTATGCTTTTTTCCAAAAACAAACTTTTCCCGGGTAATTTTGAGTAAATTTGCAGTTCTACTACAAATAAGGAAAAGATTTTATGTGGTCGTTTGCAGTTTTGCATCTCTTGAGTGAAAATTCTTTGAAGCCTAGAAGCATGCTTCTTAAGAGTGGAATCATGCTAACAATGAATTATTAATAAAGGACAGCTGAGGACTATATTTTTTAAAAAAGAAAAACATTTTTGACCAATTTTAAATAGATTCAAAGGCTTAATATAAAAGAAAAAAGTGTGCTATGAATTTTTCACCTCTGAAAATAAAATTCTAGTAAACCAAAAAGCCTGTTTTGGAAGATTTGTCATGCTAACAAAGAATGATTATTAAAGGAAACCTGCATACTGTTTATTTTTCTTTCCAATAACAAAATTGTATGGATAAATTTTGAGTAGATTCAAAACCTTACTACAAAATAAAAAACTTGACTATGATATTTTGCACCTTTTAGATGAAAATTCCTTGAAACCAAGTATGTTGTCATCCTTAAGGAATTATTGATAAAGGACAGTTGAGTTCTATTACTTATTTGCAAAATAAACCATTCTCTATCAACTTCAAGTAAATTTAAAGTCTTAATATAAATCAAAAAAGTTTACCAGAAAATATTGAACCTCTTAAGGGATAATTCTTTGAAACCAGGAAGCATGTTTTGTAAGAATTCTTATACTAATAAATACTGATTATTAAATGATACATGCTTACTGTTATTTTTCTATTCAATAACAAACTTTCACGATTAATTTTGAATAGATACAAAGTCTTTCTACAAAATAAAAGTTTTGTATGACATTTTGCACCTCTTAAGAGAAAATTTTTTTAAAGAAAAAACCATGCTTCCAAATAGTAGAGTCATCCTAGTAAAAAAGAATGATTAACGAAAAGCAGCAGTGCAACAATAGCAGCTTTTTTAATAGATTCATAGTTCTATTACAAAACAAATAGATTTTCTTATAAACCTTTGCTTGAAACCAAGAAGTGTGCTTCTTAAGAGTAGAGTCATGCTAATAATGAATGACTAACAAAGAACTGTTAAATATGATGCTTTTTTCTGAAAACAAACTTTTGTTATTTGCAAGAAAGCTTTACTATAAAATTTTGCACCTCCTAAATAAAAATTCTTTGAAGCCAAGAAGCATGTTTCGTAAGAGTAGAACCATGCTAACAAAGAATGATTAACAAAGGACGGCTGCATACTAGTCTTTTTTTCAAAAATAATTTTTTTTCTGTTAATTTTGAGTAAATTGAAAGTTTTACTACAAAGCAAAAAAGCATGAACAGGATTTTTTGTACCTCAACATTTTTATGAAACCGGGAAGGATGATTAAAAACGGATGATTAATAAAGGATACCTGAATATTCTTTTTCTTTCTTTCAAATAAGAAACTTTTTTCAATAAATTTTGCGTAGATTCAAAGGCTTACTTCCAAAAAAGTCTCTATTATGATATTTTGAACACTCAAAGTGAAAATTCTTTGCAACCAGGAAAATCGTCACACTTGACACACTTCCAAAACGCGGATATTGAAATAGTGGACTAGAAGTAGAAGCTCTTTGTGTCAGTTTAAACTTGGGTATCGAAAAGTGCAGATCTTGTTTGTAATAATTAAAAAAAAGTGTAAAAGTGAATGAAAAATAAAAGATAGTGAATGGACTAGTGGTGTTTCGTGGACGCCGGATGTGGTGCAAACGACTCATATGGATTTTCCTTTGGCTGTGGACTCGTTGCGATATTTGGCTCTAGGGATGGAAAAAAGCGGAAAAATATGGAAGACGCGTTATTATCATTTCGTCTAAATTTAAATTTACTTGACTGCCTATCTCGTGTCTTCCTTAAGGTCTCTCTTCGGCCATCTTGTTGCGACCGAGGGCCGCTATATTTAGAGAAACGGGGCTTGGCCATTAGTAAATCAAAGTCTGTCTTTACTCAAACTCTCGCATTCGCGTGTGTTTCGGAAATAAGAAAAACGTAAAAAAAATAAGCATCCAGATCTGCATTTCTAAAAAATCTAGACCCCAAAATGAGTCTGTGCCAAGAGCTGGTAGTAAAGAGACTCGAAATGAAATGAAAGGTCCAGAAATTGTTTGTTTCTGATGAGAATCAGTAATTTTTGAAATCAAACATTCAAAATGGAGGACCATATGTCGAGGGATGTTGTTGAACGTCAGGCTGAGGTTTCTAGGGGTGCTCACCTGGGCGATGGACTGGGGCTTTCTGGTCTTCGAAGAGCCATTTCACAGGTGTCGATGTTAGTCGTGAAAGCCACTTCTTCCGGGGAAACTGCTTGGCGTGAAGAATGCCTCAAGTACGCAAGTTTTCATCTTGCTTTTGAAAATTATAGATCTAGGAACCTGTAAAAGATTATTGGAATTTGAAATTTTGATAAATCAAGCTAGTGGAAATGGAATATCTTTAAGCAAATTGAAGTTTGCAATTGATTTATCATTGATTGGTCATTCTTTAACAATTAATTATTATTTTGTGCTTTGTGTCTTTTTTCAGTTGAAAGTTGCTTCGATGCAATAGAAATCCTTTAGTTTAAATTAGAATAACAAATTCTAGTAAATTTTCAGAGTTCCGGAAAATGAAAGAATGAATCAAACGACCAAATTTGGACAACCACCATGAAATATTTCTATTGAAATTCTTCCTTCTCTTTTTTTATTTCTTTCGTCTTTTTATTTTTACTATTATCAAATCACATTAAAAAAATGTGTGAAAAATAATCACCAACGTTTCGGCATTTATACATCACTCTTTTCAAGGCAAAAAAAAAATAATAAAAAAAACGATTCTCTCGTCCTTACATTCGAGAATTAAAGAAAGATCGAAATGCCTGCTAGGCTATTATTATTTTTTTTTGCCTTTTTCAATTGTTTTTTATTTTGATTTGATAACAGAGGAAGGGGATCTGCTTGGTTGCCTTCTCATTTTTCTTTCTTTTTTTTTTATTTTTGTTCTAAAAAGAACTTTTTTCTTTTTCATGAAAAAATTGTTATCTTTTTTTAAACTTGTTTTCAAAGTTTTATTTTCAGAAATTATGCACATTAGTTTGATTATTGGAAGTTAAATAGGATTTTAAATTTGATTTTAATATATTCTAAATTTCTTTAATTTTGAATTTTACTAGTTGACGAATTTTTAAATATAAATCTTTAAAATTTAAATATTCTAAAAAATCTTTGAACATTGTATAATTTTCTATTATACACTTTAGATATTAAAGATTCTTTAATAGAAAATATTCAAAATTGAAGAATCTTGGCATGTAAATTTTCAAAATTGAATTACATGTTCAAAAAAAATTGTTGAAAATTTTTTATTTTAAACTATAAACATTCCAAATAAATAAATCTTTCATTGTAATCTTCAAAATTTCATTATTCTAAAAGAAACATTTAAAATTGCACAAAATTGTATGCTACAAATGAACTACAAGTTAAAAAAAAAAACGCTCAAAATCACACCATTTGAAAATTTAAACATTTGAAGTGAGTGAATCTTTTTTTTTAAGTCTTAAAAATGAATGAATTTCTATGAAATCTAAAAAATTTTATTTAAAAAAGATGAATGTTGAAACCAAAAAGTCGAATATATAATACATTTTTTATTGAAAAATAAAATCTTCAGGGTGAAGCAACAGCAAAAAAAGAAATAAAAATAAATTCCAAAAAAAGTTTACTTTCAACAAAAAAGTCGAATTTTCTACAATTTTCAAACCAAAAAACGAATTTTCAATAAGTAACTTAAATTTTCACCCAAAAAATTCATTATCAAAAAAATAGTTGAATTTTTAACAAAGTGCATGAATTTTGAAGGAAATAGTTATATTTTTAACAAAAATAGATGAATTCTCAACAAAAAAAAAAAAATAATTTAATGTTAATTGTGTTCGTGTAGTGTTCTAAAATAAATATTTTTTCAATATTGATTTTTATTTCTAAACTGTTAAAAAAATTGCTTTTAAGCTTGCTTTTCTCTATCTCTCCTTCGCTTCTCCCACAGACTGACTCTTGAAACCCCCCTCCCTCTATATCTCTCCTTCGCTTCTTTCACTGACTGACTCTTGAAACCCCCCTCCCTCTCTATCTCTCCTTCGCTTCTTCCACTTCTCTACCTGGCGCCACTCGTTCACACCCCATCGCTCTCTTTCTCTCCATCCTTCGCTCTCACACTCTCACTGAGACTCTGGCAGTATTATCAGCCTATGGCGGCATGCGCTCATATATATAGCAGTCTATAGCGGCATGCGCTCTTCTTGAAAGTCGTGGTTCGTACACGTGCTAACTGTTTTCAATAAATTTATTTATTCATTTCGAACCTAATTTTTTTTTAATCTCATTTTACGGCATATGAAGAAATTAATATCGTCTCTCTGTAGCTTAATGGGTAAAAACATCAGACCGGCAATCTTAAAGTACTGGGTTCGAATCCCAGCGGAGCTTGAAAGGAATTTTTTCACAATTTAGAAATAAAAATCAATATTAGAACAATATTAATTTTAGCCCAGTAAACAGAAATAATTAAACATAAAATTATTTAATACATTTTGTCTGGTCAAAACTATAACATCAAAAAATATGAAAAATATTATGATTGATATTATTTCAACCAAAAAATAATTAAAATTGAAGTCTCAAGTTACTGAAAAAATCGTAACTAAGTTACGTTTCAAGATACTTTTCATAATTTTTTTTTTTAATCATTGAAAAAAAGAAGAAATGAGATTTTGAGACATTAGTGCTGTTCAAATTTCTATACCTTTGATTTTTTTTAAATTCCCATTAATTGTGTACTTGAATTTGAATTTTGGACGTGAGGGAGCGTGAATATATTATTTTTATCGACCCCCCCATTAAAAAGATTGTAATATTTTTGTTTTATACCCCCCCCCCCCCTACCCCTTTCGGTAAATTTTTTTTTTTACATTTAAAAACATTAACGACAATTTTTAAATAAAAAAAAAAGGTTTTAAAAATAAAATATTTTATAAAAAAAAAAAAAACA
>JAAAKG020139373.1:0-12377 GCA_010014905.2 Druon quercuslanigerum
AAACAATTTTCTTGTGCGAATACCTTAAACTTCAGGGTGAGGGTGAGTGGAGTGAGGCCTCATTTATGACGCAAAAGAAGAAGAGGAAGCTACATAAAACTGGCGGAGAGTAAACGAAGGAGAGGACGACAAATGATTCAGAACAATAGAAGCAACTCGGTCAGCCAAAGAGGCGAATTCTCAGAGAGGCTTTTGCCGTTAAGTCTGCTACTGGCCAAAATTATGGTGACACCTTGAAGGAAGCTCAGGCGAATGTCAGGACTGATGACCATGGCGTTTTGCTGAAGGCCATTAGGCCGATAAAATCTAGTGATATGCTTACAGAGCTCAAATCCACACAGGAGAAAAAAGAGCGGTTTGAAAATGCTCTCGTCTCGTTCTTATCCCGGAAGCCATCACCGTATATGCTGAGACGTGGTATAATACACTACGCCCAAATTGGATTATTAATTACGCCCAGTCAACTTGATCCTGTTGAAGTCTAGAGTTTCTAAGTAGCCATCTCTGATCCGTCGCCTGACTGGGGAGGGGGGTTATAATAAAGTATATAAGACTCCATTTATTAGGTCCTGTGAACGTTTTGTTTATTTTGTTCACTAGGCAGTGCTGCGGCCTGCGGGCGCACATTACAACACTGAGACGCACACACTTAATATCAAAAGATTCACTACTAGGTAGTCGTAGATCTTTGAATCACACACAACACCTCCACTTCACCGTGACAAGAGGTAAAATACGACAACGCGGAACTCTATACTGACTGTTTAATATGCGAACTGTCAAAACACTAGCAGCTGGTATCTTCAAGCTCGCACTACGTAAAGTAGGTGGGCCACAACAAATGTTGCTTTGCGAACGTAGCGCATGTAAATGAAGTGGCCAGTGACAATGACGAGAAAATGTAGGATACTCTAATTTAAGTGTATCTATGGCTTAAGTTCCAACCCTGTACTCGGCGTCGTCGACACTCACTCTGTGTTCGACCGTCTTAGTGCCCACCTCAGTAGTCTTGTCTCCCTTAACGACTATTAA
The DNA here is from genome assembly GCA_010014905.2 of Druon quercuslanigerum. Classification (NCBI taxonomy): domain Eukaryota; kingdom Metazoa; phylum Arthropoda; class Insecta; order Hymenoptera; family Cynipidae; genus Druon; species Druon quercuslanigerum. Next base: position 1,033 of record JAAAKG020139373.1, read on the forward strand.
ATTCATACTTGGGAGTTTCGCCACAAAGATTGAGAGAACGTATTATTCTCTATTAATTGGACCACATTCAAACTTTAGCTTCGGCGTAACACTTTGAATTTATTAAAAGCCAGAAAGATAAATAAAAGGTGTGTGACTTCATTTCTTTTTCATAAGTCTGGGGTCGTGGATTCATTGTGGTGGGGAAAAATATGTTTATTCAATCCTTAAATAATCTTTCGTAGGAGAGTCATCTTGTAAATGCAATCCCGTTTCAGGACTTATCGTCAATAATGGTTTTAGTACGTATGGAAGTAAGAAAAGGCCACATTCGAACATCTAAGATGGCGGTGACTTTGATTGACCTTTCGTGTCAGGAATGCACCACCTTATTAGAATTTTAAAAATAAAATATCATTTGGTTAATATATCAGGAATAGTGATTTTGGCGACGTATATAATTAGTTCCCTCAGTTGAAATAACCCAAAACTGGTGGTGACCACAGGTGACCCTTCATGTCACTCATAGACCATCATCTTGAGTGGTCGTTACATTACAATTAAAATCAGCGGTATTCGTTGATAGGGATAACTTAAAATCATAATTGATATGGTATTATTTAGTGATAGGTCTATTTAAAAGCATAGGCGATGTGTCGATGAGTGCTATCTCTAACATGGCGCCCACCTCGTCTGGCCTCTAGAGCCGCAATGCCGCCAATTAAAACTCAAGGAAATTAACCTATTATGGTTAAAAATATGAATAGTTCTTATTTTTATTTACGTTTAGATGATTGTGTTTTTTGTCACGGAATGTTCTGATTCATGTGAGGCATTCAATGCCATTTAATAAATGATCAATTTTGTGACCCGTATCGTTGGTCGTACCTTATTTATTCAATGTTGATTATCTGTATCAATTAATTGTTTCGCTTTCCCTGCTTAATTTCCTCCTGAACCCACCTCTCTCTGTGTTGGGGTACTAGGAGTTAAATATCAAAATAAAAATCATAAGTGGTAACTGAAAGTAATTCTCTCAAACACCTTTTGATCGTATGAGGGTGTTCGTTGATTTTACAAACGATCTGATTCCCCTCAGACAAAATATTACTCGACATTTAAGAAACTTGCTATTAGAACTCATCATTTTAAATCAGCTTGAATAAATTCATGACTGGTCTAGCAATAGCCAATAGCCTGAAGGTTTAAAATTAAATAATTATTGGCCAGTGTTTAGCCACTATATTATCAGAATAAAATAAAATTGTTGATTGGCTAAAACTGCTATAAACAAAAATAATAAAAAGCTAAGATTATAATACGTATATAACTAAGAATCAATACTTTTTTAATGTTTGATTTTCGAGAAAAAACATTTTTGCGTTCATTATGTCATTATGAAACCAAAATTACACTTCAACGGAAATGCTTTACACGGCCCTGATTGTTTGTGGTAAAAGTACGTGAAGGTCAATGATGATGACGTAGCATTTAAAATAATGCGTACTCCAGTTTATATTTAAATTGGCCTTTAGCTGATATCATAATTTCTTGATATCAGCGTGTGAGCGTTAAAAAAAATGTACAGGGCTAAGAACTTGCAAATTTATCGAATTATTTTGTTAAAAAATCATCTTTGTAGGTTTAAGGTTGAACTACTTATTATAATTATCATGCTGAACCATTTTTGTTCATAATATAACATATTTCATTATTCAATTGTTTAAAAAATAGTAAATTTTCAATATGCACAGCGCATAATAGTTGTGCATTTCATTTAATATTTTTTATTTCATGGTGCATTTTTTGGATGCAGTCTAGGAGAATTTAGAAACAGCTTCTGCGAGAACTGCTTTTTTCCATTTATTTCAAACATAGAAAGACAGAATTCAGTACAAAAATTACTTGATTTTCTCAGGATAACATAATGAATCATTTGATCTACATTTTTTAAGAAATCTGATCGAATTTTACGTTGAAAGTTAAGTTATTCAATTATACATTGAAAATTCAATTTTTGTAAGGAGAATTGAACTGCTTTATCCAAATGACTATGCATTTTTTCCTTTTATCAAGAAATGATATAAAAAACGATATGAATATTAAATTTTAAGTATAAATACGCGTGTAAATCAATAGAAACAGGAAAATCGATTCTTTCTGAATATATCTTAAATTATATTATCGATACTGATATCACAATTTTATATGGTATATATCATTATTTTAACAAATAATATCACTTATAAATTATTTTTTATGATTTGAATTAACATTAAATTTACAACAATAATCATACGAAAATCGCTTTAACGTCCTCGTTGTGAATTTCATGACAATTCTTCTAAAAAAAAACATTGTGTCTCTCTTTGCGAGAGGATAATGATGATACGTGACTTCACTGAAAAACTAATTTATCCGAAAGTTAAAAAAAAATTTTTCCATTTCGCTTTCGACACAGAAAATGATAAGCAATCGGAATATTTATATTAAAAAAATTTAAATATGGTTTTTTGTGTAAAATTGAATTAAGAAAATTCAAATTCCTAAAAATTATATGCTACAGCTACGAAAATCATTCGAGCTCAGAACGGTTTTGGCGATAAGGTGATTTAAAAAATCTCGCGCCAGAAAAATTACAATCATTTCAAACTATAAATATTGCATATTCGCAAAAAAATTTTATTGACTTTATGAGGATCAACAAAAGATGAAGGGAAGGAGGTCTTGATAACCATAATTCATAAGCATTTATAGCTTCTAATTGAATATTCCTCCAAAAACAGATTATTAAGGATGTTGAGTTTTAGTTTTTTTTCTTAAAAAATTAATGGTACTCGTGTTGTAGAGAATCTTCATCTGAAACTTCCAAGTGAAACCAACGTGGGAAGATCGGGTACCTTTTACCTACATGACATTCCATCGCTTCAATGGCGCTCATGTCTGTGATTTCGCGAGTTTTCATATATATTTTTACTCTCGGATAATGTCTATCGACTCTATATATTCCACGAAGAATCCCAGTATACTCCAGTATTGCAAAAACCTGACCATTGGATGTTGACAATACAATATGTTCACGGATTGGTATGGGCACATAGATATAATCAAGTAGCAATCGAAGATTTTTAGCAGCAGGAAAAACGTACTTTCGAAATTCGAATCGCCGGTTTGGATTAGCCTGAGGAATAAGCCGAATATATCCAAGATTTGAAAGTGAATATCCAAGGACTTCACCAGAAGGAGGCCTGCCAGGGGGAGAAGTAGCCCTGACACGAAGAGGAGGCTCCTCAGGTACAGTCAAGTCAAGTAAATATTGTCTGGCAGAAGAAGAACTTGGATTACTTACGCTATTATGATTCCATTTCGTTTGTAGTGAATCGTAATTTGCAAAAGCTTGAATAAAACTGTTTGGGAAGATTGGATGATTCTTACCCACTGGACAATCACTCATTTCATTTGGGGTTAAATTATGAACTTCGCCGCTTATCATATTTATTTTGACTCGCGAATGGTCCTTATCTGTCCTATAAATTCCACGAAGAGTCTCACTATAATCCAATATTGCAAAAACGTCACCACTGGATGTTGATAACACCAAATATTCTTGCTTCGTCTCAAACATATATTTTCTCCGATCTATTCTCATTCTAATCGGTTTATTATCATAAAAAGTGTATCTTCGAAATTCAAATTGTTTGTTGCGATTCGAACAAGGAATAAGCCGAACATAACCAAGTCGTTCTATTCCACATCCAAACACTTGTTCAGAAGGAGGCCTGCCAGGAAGATACCTTCTTCCAGCAGAAAGAGAAGACTCCTGAGGTTCAATAGAAGGATTCCATACGGACTGTAGGGAGTCGTCACTTGCAAAAGATTTAATAAAACTCTTTGGGAATATTGGGTATTTTTTGCCCGTTGGACAATCCCGTATTTCATCTGGGGTCATATTTTCAAGCGCGCCACTTAGCATATTTATTTTTATTCTAGGACGACTCTTTTTAGTCGAATGTAATCCACGAAGGAACCCACTATAATCTAATATGGCAAAAACATCACCATTGGATGTTGATACTACAATATGTTCTCCTGTTGGAACGGGTTTAAACCTACCCTCTTCCGCTCGCAGTCTAATTGGTTTCCCTTCAGCAAAAACATATCTTCGAAATTCAAATCGAAGGTCCTGGTTTGTCTGGGGAATGAGCCGAATATACCCAAGTTGGCTAAGTGAATATCCAAGTATTTTTATAGACAAAGAGATGCTACCAGGAGACCTGGACCGAGCCCGAACAGCAGCCTCTTTTGAGGAACACCGGTCAGGCGTATATTGTTCGCCAGAAGAAGAAGAAGATCGGCCAGGACTATTTTCGCCGTTAGGATTTCTGTCGATCTGTGAACAGTATTCTGCATGACGAAATAGATTGCTAGTAGAAGTCGAAGGACCAAGATTACGGTTTCTTTTAGGATTGCGGCCGGTCTGTGAACTGCATTCTGTAAGAAGAAAGAAAAGATTCATTGTTTTTATCAGCCCCTTTTTGTCCAAAAACTTTGGCAAATTCAACTTTTTATTTCGCTGAAAGCATCCTCCTGATATTTTAATTAAAGCTAAGCGAAATAATTCTTGAACCTAATACTTCTCCACCGTACATTTTTCGAGCTTCATTCTAGATTCTTTAAAATTTAGCAGCAATCCTAATAAACTTCCATGAACCAAACACTATTATGATGACATAAAACTGTGTTTAAAAACAAAATACATTTTGCGGAAATTGATCTTTTCATCTTTCTTGTTTTACATTTTCCTTCTCTAAATAACTGTTGAACAATAAATTATTATAATTCATAACTTGGACACTGTAGGTTCAAATTTTCTGAGAAAAATGTGCAGAAAGTAATATAAAAGTATTATTTTCTTCAAAAAGAGCTTAATAAATTTCAATGAAATACTGTGAAACCTTGAGACAGAGTAGGGTTTATGGCTAGAGGAGGTGTGGAATTAACTATATATAGTGCCTTTTCGTAGAAAGCGCTTTTATTTGCTCATGCCTGAGCACCCGCCGCAGGCCAGGAACGAGAAACAGTTGGCCAAAAGTCTAAACTCAATTTAAGTTTCTCCAAATTAGTATTTGATATTACGAAGGTTAATGATAATGAATTTGACACAAAAAATTAAAAACTCAAAATGACAGATAAAATATAACGTCGAAAAATTGGATTTTTTTTTGTTGAATTTAACAAAGATTGTTAATGTGACGTTTTTAAAGATTTAAAAAAAAATGTTACAACAAATTTTAAATTTCTTAAAAAAGGATATTGTAAGTTGTACTTGGCCAATTGCATGTAATATAAAATGTCTGAAAAATTTTAAGCTTAGTCAAAACATAAAAAGATAACGAAAAATAGGAAATTCGTAAGTTTTCTTAACAATAAGTATCAGGAGATCCCGGATGCGCTTTGTTATATCTCCTGCTATTTTTTTCCGACAGCTAGCGTGTGTCGGACATATATTGAGAAGTAACCATAAGAAGATGTCCTTACTTGTATTTTCGCGAGAAAATTTTCTTGTAAAACACTCTTGATATTTTCTAACATGTTTATTGCCTGCTTTCAAGGCATCCTCTGATCATAGACCAATAGGAAGAATAAACTTACTTGCAAAAGCGGGTCCGAGCAACAAAACTTTGTGGACGGTTGGGGTCATTGGACACCACTAATAACGTTTCACATAGATATACCCGTTAACATACCTCCGCAACGTTATATCAGTTCTTTGTCAAGTCCTAAAAAATTTGCATTTTAACTAAAATCCATATTAATTTCTATTTGGTCAGTAAGGGATGATCAATAGAAATCGTTTTCGCAGTTAAAGAACTTTCAGTGGTTTAAAATTGTTCAAAGAAATTTTAATACGCTCTTTTTTGCTTTCCTCATATACAGATATTGTTGAATATAGTTATCAATTCATTTTCTGAAAATAAAAAGTTAAAAAATATCATTTTGACCAGCTTTTTGTGGCTTCTGGTCCAATGTGCGTCGCACACTCCGCGCAGCACCTGTTACTCTTACTTTTGGCGCGGCGTCAATCTTCGAAATAACTATATCAGGCGGCTGTATCTTAGAGTTTCACTGTATTTCAAGAATCCTCCTTTTAATTTTTAAGGAATTGATCTATCAGGTAAAATATTTCTCTGTAGGTTAAAAATGTAACTATTTGAGTAACTATTATTTTGCGTAAAAATTAAACTGTTCTCTTAAATATTGATCTTCGTCGCCTAAAGATTTAACTGCTTCGTTAAAAAAATAAGTGTTTTGTAGAAAATTTATCTCTTCTTATTAAAAATTCAACACATTTTTCATAAGGTAAGAAATTAAAAAATAAATATTTTTAGATTCTACTATGTGTGTTGGAAACGCATCTTGCTCGGTCATTTCTTTAAATCCTGTATTTCGTTTTATTCGAAAACAAACGATAGTTGTGGCGGTGCAAGTTCTGTGTTTTAATTCATGAAAAATACTTTTTAATTTTTTTAATTTTTAAATAATAATGTAAGCAAAAAGTTGTTTTTAATCTAGGCTCCTGATTTATAGTTTGAATTCACTTATAATTTTCCGCTATCGCATTGCTAATACCAACGTAGCAGTAATAAAATGAGATCACAGGCAGAGTCCTTAAATTGGTTGTTTTGCTTTGAAATTAATAGCATGAAGTTTACCTATTTAAGAATCAAAAACAAGAAACATGCGGTAAACAAGTCTTAATTTTTTATGTGTGCATATATAAATAGCTATTATGTGACTACAAGGTGGAAAGAAATAGATCAGGTCTGCTTCGCAGACTTGAGAACAAAGAATATTTATGCATGTGTTATATGAAATATAATAACAATTATAGATGAGTTTTTCATACTACTATATTCACCAATATAATTGAAGATGACAAGCAGAGTAACAGCAAAATTATAGATCACTCTCATTTTCACAAAGAGAGAAAAAACTGATTAATTCTTCAGTGAATAATCTGGTTAACATGTGTGTCTGTGAAATATTCCATTGCCTCATCAGCATACAAATATATACATAAGTACCCATTATCTCACATATACGTGAAACAACGATATTGCTTACATCAATATTGTCCTTCACAGATAATGACTTCATTTTACATTTTTTATAACGATCATTAAAATTATGATGTTCTAGGTTTATACCTGTAGGTGAATAAAAAGAAAAAACCGGCAGAATATATGAAAATATTCATTTGTGATGCCTGGAATAATAATGCGTGTATTTCGGAAAAAGTATTTTTTTCTCTATCTCTATAGTAGCTGAAATGAAAAAGTCTACATCTCAGTATTTTATTATCTCAGAACTTATATTCTAATTTTTGTTTAGAATATTTGTTTTTCAGATCTCTTTCTTCGAGATAAGATCATACTAATTAATAACTGATATATTCACAGAAATTCAAGAGAACTTGAATTTTCTACATGCTTTCTAGAAGAAGGAGCAAGTGATAATAATTTTTTTAATAATTGCACATTGTATTTAAAAATAAATTTTCACTCTGAGCGTATGATATGATCTGAGCTCATCATTGTTCGGAAAAGAAACACAATAAAGGTGCACCTAAGCTTTCTTTTAGGATAAAAAAATAGTAAAAAACATGCCTCACTTGCAAAAGGAGTTAAATTTAGTTTTGACCTTTATTTTTCTTTATTTTTAAGGTAAAATATTTATTTTTTGGAAAAATGCTATTTCTGGCAATATAAAGGAGTTGAAAAACTCTATTCCAGATATGCTAGTCAATACTTTTCTCATCGCTGTCATAGAAGAGTTAAAAATCGCCGAAATAGACGATATCTACGAAAATCACTAAACTTTCACCCCCTCCAGCCCTCGGTCAATAATGATACGAATGACAAAAATGTTCTCCCATAAACTACTATCCAATAGCACAACACTCTGCTTAAGTTTCGCTTAGATCAAACGTTTTTGACTCTTTGAGTAGGTCGCTTAAGAAATAACGCCCCCTATACAGATCGATAATGACTACTCCGTTGATCATACAGATTTGCTTTACATTATTCGTCTCATAAAATTAACACCTGGCTTGAGATAGCGTATATTTGTGAAAAAGTAATTTTCTCTCGATTTCTCTAAAACTTATTTGGGAAAGCACCCGACCGGAATTTGTAAGTCCTGTAGTTTGATTCCCAGTGGAGCGATTGTTAGGAGATCATTTTTGGAAAAAAATCTAATTTGAAAATTTTATAAATGTACCTTCCTTCTTCTTAAAAATGGCGTTAATTATTTTCTGTTTTTTGAAGAGATAGCTTGATCGATAGTTTAGAATTATATTTCACTAGATTGTGCAGAACATCTATACTGATCGATAGTAACTACTCTACTGATAATACAGATTTCATTTAAATTACTCGACTTCAAATTTATATTTTTGCTCATAAAGAAAATTTGAACAATTTTTATATTAAAAAACTTATTTATTTTCAAAGGTAATGTAATCAAATGTGATCGTACTATTTTTGGCTTTTTTGAAAAAAATTGAACTTTAAAAATATAATTTTTAACAAACTTCTTCTCACATCGCTCCGCTAGGAATGGAACCACAGAACGTCCTATTTCCGGCCGGGTCATATCGTGTTTGGGATAGCCTTCACCGCTTATCATATTTATTTTTACTTGTGCATGCTGCATGTCTGTCCTATATATTCCACGAAGAGTCTCACTATAATCCATTATAGCGAAAACGTCACCACTGGTTGTTTATAACAGCAAATATTCTTGGTTTGTCCCAAACATATATTTTCTCTGATCTATTAGCATTCGAATCGGTTTATTAGCATAAAAAGTGTATCTTCGGAATTCAAATCGTTTGTTGCTATTTGAATAAGAAATAAGGCAAACATAACCAAGTCGTTCAATTCCACATACAAATACTTCTTCAGAAGGAGGCCTGCTAGGAAGATACCTTCTCCCGACGGAAAGAGAAGACTTCTGAGGTTCGATAGCAGGATTCCATACGGACTGTAGGGAGTCTTCAATTGCAAAAGATTTAATAAAACTGTTTGAGAATATTGAGTATTTTTGGCCTGATGGACAATCCCGAATTTCATCTGGGGTCATTTTTTCAACTGCGCCACTCAGCATATATATTTTTATTCTAGGATGACTTCTGTTTGTCGAATGGAATGCATGAATGAACCCACTATAATCTAATATGACAAAAACATCACCATTGGATTTTCATAATACAATGTGTTCTCCGGTTGGAACGTGGTTAAATGTACCCGCATCCGCTCGCAGTCTAATTGGTTTACCGTTAGGAAAAACATATCTTCGAAATTCGAATCGAAGGTTCTGGTTTGTGTGGGGAATGAGCCAAATATACCCAAGTTGTGTAAGTGAATATCCAAGTATTTTAATAGACCAAGAGCTGCTACCACGAGACCTAGATCTGGCATGAAAAGAAGCCTCCTCTGAGGAACACCGGTCAGGCAAATTTTGTTTTCCAGAAGAAGGAGACGAAGAAGGGCCAGGACTATTTTCGGTATTGGGATTTTCTTCAATCTGCGAACAGCGTTCTGCTAGAAGAAATAGATTCCTGGCAGAAGTCGAATGACTAGGATTGCGGTTTCTTTTAGGATTTCGGCCGGTATGTGAACTGCATTCTTTAAAAAGAAATAAGAGATTCATTTTATGTAAAAGTAAACTTTAATGAATTAAACATTATTATGATTTCATAAACCAGTATTCAAAAACAAAATCCCACTTGCAAATAACGTTTAAATAAATACCTCTGTTAGCTTTTAACCAATATACAACTCAAATAATAAACTAATTAAGTAGCTTGGGATAGAAGCATCGTTGGGATTTCGATAAACAATTAACATTTTGATTAAAAAATTAAATTAATTAATAATTAATAATAACAAAACCCAACGATTGTTCTATTCGTCTCAGCTCCGTTCCTTCGGGAAAATGAAGCTGGGATATATTTTATTCTTAGTTCTAAATTTCATAATGTTTACTTAGTTATAAGTATTTTTAATTGTTAATTAAAGTTATTTTAAAAAACTTTAGTTTAAGAAACATTCCTAATTCTTATATGAACTTGAATAAACATACTTGAAATTAAAAAATGTTTAAGGAGAAAAATGATCAATTTAGAAAGCTGTTGCGATTCAACTTAGTACCTTATAATTTTTAAGATTTCTAATTAAAAATTTAAAAAATTATAAAACTAAATTAGAACTCTAATTATAATTTTAAAAAACTTACAAATTTAACTGAAAAAAACGTGCAAACTTTTAAATTAAAACTGTTGAGGATTAAAGGATACGCAAATTAGAAAACTGAAAAATTTAAAAGGAATTAAATTTAAAACTATTTAAATTTAAAAACATTTACCAATTAATTCTTTGAACTCGCAATTTTGGAATTTAAAAGCTTCTAAATTTAGAATTTAGAATTTTTTGAGATTAAACATTTTTTATTCTCATGCAGCATCATCAACTATTTGATATAAACAAACCAGCGATTTATTCGTTTTTACTCTAAAAAGAAAATAGAAAATAAAATTAAAATAATTTCCCCTTTTTAAAACAAAGTTTCCTATTTACCCGAGAATTTAACTGCTGAACCAGCTATATAATAAATTGTCAAACTGGATGACAAATTTTTTCATTAAATAGTGTTAGATTTATGTTCTAACCTCACAATTTAATTAATTTAAAAATAATTTATTAAAGTGAGACGATGGTCGTGGGGGCCAAAGCGCAGGCTTTGGACCCACTCTGTCGGCTTGCGGGTGCGATTCCCGCCTCGCACTCTGGAAGAGCCTCGGTAGCCCATGCGTTGAACACTAGCCTAGAAAGGGAATTGTTCATCTCCAGAAAGTCGTGATACCGGTACCTCTAGAGAAAAAGGTTCTCTCAGTACTTTAGGCTGTTGCTCTTGGTGGTTCGGAACCCACCTTAAACTGTAGGTCCCCGTCCCACAGCCAAGTAAGTGTGTGGGATGTGTGTAAAGGAATAGGAAGAAGATGAAAGAAAAATGTAATCCCTTAGGGGACACATTAGAAGCTTTCACTAAATATAGTTTATTTCAAAAAAATTCCTATTAATGACACACCCTTCGAGGAACTTTTAATGAAAAAAGAAAAGCCTGAGTGCTTTTACTCATAAAAATAGTCATTTTTCAATAACGAATAATAAATTGTTATAAATAAATAAATTGTTCATTAATATTTTAATTTCGAAACTTGAAATGCAACTTTTGCAACAAATATAAAAGTATATAATACCCACATAAAATCAATTTTTAAATGCTACTTTATCGAGGATCCA
>JAAAKG020139374.1:0-12377 GCA_010014905.2 Druon quercuslanigerum
TCAAAATTGTGCTATAATTTTATAAATAATTTGACATTTAACCATTTTGAATACAATAATTTTTAAAAAATAAAATATTTCTATTTATATATGAATAAATAATAACAAATATGAGCTATTTAAAAAAAAGATTTTAAAACAAACAATTCGAAAATTGCATTTTTTAGATTAAAATTTTTTAATAATATTGATTAAGCAACTTTTTTTGTTCTTTTATAGTCTCGTTCATAGCAATAAACGTTTTCGTGATCGCTGTCACGATACAGTGTTACAGAATTATTGTACGAGGCACGAAAAAATCGCGTGCAGGAGTTCAGTAACATTTTAACCCGAAAATAGATATTCTGCATTAAAAAAAATTACCTTCTTCGTACAAAACTAATCAATATTTTATTTTATCATTGTAGCTTTATTGGGTTGACATTATGAAACATTTAATTTAGAATACGCAATCCTAAAATCTTTTACTTCAGAATTTTCTATTTTGAAAATTGAACTGTTTAATTTAAATTTAAATTTTGATTAAAACTTTATAAACAATTAAAGTATAGATGTTATTTTGTCGGCCAGGGTAATTATTTAATTTCTAATGTTAAATTTGGCTGATTGCTGGTGAAAATAATTCGTTGGGAAACGAAAAAAAAACTGCCTCGGCCCGGATTTGAACCGGAAACGCTACAATCCCGAGTGGAGCGCTTAATTGGGCAATTTAAAATAATTTTACAGTTATAGATTCACAATTAAACTTTTTTTATTCCATTTCAATCCCTATTAAAAAAATTTTCTCAGGCTAAAATGTTCTATTTTTAACTTATTCAATTTGACATTTTTTAATAAATGTGGTTAATTTTGATGTATAAATAACTGTATTTAATAATGATTGATTTGAAACCACTTAAAATTACAATAATTAAACTTAAATGAATTCATGTATAAAAAGGTTCAAATTTCAGAATTCTAATTTAAAAAAAGAAGGGAAGAAATTTTGGTATTTAATATTTTTCTTAACTGAAAAAGGAACTTGATTTGTTTTTTACATTTTTATTGAGTTGAAAATGGGAAATTTTTTTATTATAAGTTTTTTTTTTAGTTTCAAGGTTAAAATTTGAGTTTATTTTTTTTTTTTTTTGTTTTTTTTTGAAATAGAAGATTGAATTTTTATATTTTTAAGAGTTTTATCGAATTGAAAAGTTAGATATTTTGAGGAGGAAAAATTTTTTATTTTCAATCCTTTTTCTGAATTAGAAGTGGGTAATTTTGTGGACAAATTGTGGTTATTAATTGTTTTTCTGAATTGGAAGAGCCCATTTTTTGTTTAAAAAATGTTTATAATTGAAAAGGAGGAAATTTTGCCTTTACTTTTTTCTGAATGGAAAACGGAACATTTAAAAAAAAAATTTTTTTAATTTTTATTGAGTTTAAAGGTAGAAAATTTGGGTTTTAATTTTTTTGAATTGAAATAGAAAATTTTTTTATTTTAAAAATTTTATCGAGCTGGCAGGGAGCAGATTTTGGTCTTAATTTTTTCTAAAATTGGAAGAGGAACATCTTTTATTTTTAAAATTTTTGTCAAGCGGGAATCTAATTGGAAGGGAGGAAAATTTGGTTTTAATTTTTTCTGAATTGGAAGAGGAACATCTTTTTATTTGTAAGATCTTCGTCGAGTTAAAAAAGAGGAAATTATAGTCTTAATTTTTTCTGAATTGGAAGAGGAACATATTTTATTTTTTACATTTTTATCGAGCGGGGATCAAATTGGAAGGGAGAAAATTTTGTTCTTAATTTTTTCTGAATTGGAAGAGGAACATCTTTTTATTTGTAAGATTTTCTTCGAGTTGCAAGGAAGTAAATTTTGGTTTCAATTTTTTCTGAATTGGCAGAGGAACATCTTTTTATTTTTAAAATATTTATTGAGCGGGCATCGAATTGGAAGGGAGTAAATTTTGGTCTTAATTTTTTCTGAATTGGAAAAGGAACATCTTCTTATTTGTAAGATTTTCGTCGAGTTGGAAGCAAGTAAATTTTGTTCTTAATTTTATCTGATTTAGAAGAAGAACATCTTTTTATTTTTAACATTTGTATCGAGCGTTGATCGAATTGGAACGGAGTAAGTTTTGGTGTTAATTTTGTTTGAATTGGAAGAACATCTTTTTATTTGTAAGATTTTTGTCGAATTGAAAGGGAGGAAATTTTGGTCTAATTTTTTCTGAATTGGAAGCGGATCATCTTTTTATTTTTTAAATTTGTATCGAGCGGGGATCGAATTGGAAAGGAGTAAGTTTTGGTCTTAATTTTTTTCTGAATTGGAAGAGGAACATATTTTTATTTGTAAGATTTTTGTCAAGTTAAAAGGGAGGAAATTTAGGTCCTAATTTTTTCTGAATTGGAAGAGGAACATATTTTTATTTGAAAGATTTTGGTCGAATTGAAAGGGAGGAAATTTTGGTCTTAATTTTTTCTGAATTGGAAGAGGAACATCTTTTTATTTTTTAAATTTGTATCGAGCGGGGATCGAATTGTAAAGGAGTAAATTTTCGTCTTAATTTATTCTGAATTCGAAGAGGAACATCTTTTATTTTTAAAATGTGTGTCAAGCGGTTATCTAATTGGAAGGGAGTAAATTTTGGTCCTTTTTTTCTGAATTGGAAGAACATCTTTTATTTGTAAGATTTTTATCGAATTGGAAGGGAGGAAAATTTGGTCCTAATTTTTTCTGAATTATAAGAGGAACATCTTTTTATTTGTAAGATTTTCTTCGAGTTGGAAGGGAGTAAATTTTGGTCTTAATTTTTTCTGAATTGGAAGAGGAACATCTTTTATTTTTAAAATTTGTGTCAAGCGGGGATCTATCTGGAAGGGAGGAAAATTTGGTCTTAATTTCTTCTGAATTGGAAGAGGAACATCTTTTTATTTGTAAGATCTTCGTCAAGTTAAAAAAGAGGAAATTATAGTCTTAATTTTTTCTGAATTGGAAGAGGAACATATTTTTATTTGTAAGATTTTTGTAGAATTGAAAGGGAGGAAATTTTGGTGTAAATTTTTTCTGAATTGGAAGAGAAACATATTTTTATTTGTAAGATTTTTTCCGAATTGAAAGGGAAGAAATTTTGGTCTTATTTTTTCTGAATTAGAAGAGGAACTTCGTTTTTTAAAAATTTGTATCGAGCGGGGATCGAATTGCAAGGGAAGAAATTTGGTTTGATAATTTTTTTCTGAAGTAAAAATAGCCATTTTTCTGCTTTCAAGATTTTTGTCGAATTGGAAGGGAGGAAATTTTGGTCTTAATTTTTTCTGACTTGGGAGAGGAACATCTTTCATTTTTAAAATTTGTGTCAAGCGGGGATCTAACTGGAAGGGAGGAAAATTTGGTCTTAATTTCTTCTGAATTGGAAGAGGAACATCTTTTTATTTGTAAGATTTTCTTCGAATTGGAAGCAAGTAAATTTTGTTCTTAATTTTATCTGATTTAGAAGAGGAACATCTTTTTATTTTTAAAATTTGTATCTAGCGGTGATCGAATTGGATGTTTATTGGATGTTTATTGAGATGATAGGGAGGAAATTTTGTTTCTCAATTTTTTCTATACTTAAAAAAACGAAATTTTGGTAAATAATTAATTATATATTGTAATATAATTAATTATATATTATAATATAATTAATTATATATTATAATATAATTAATTAATTGAAAACAACTTTTTTTAGTAATTAGACTTTATTAGGGCAACTTAATTTTTTAGCGTGTAACTAACGATCCTAATTAGTTTATATCTGACCTCATTAATTTATCAGACAGCTTCGTATAATTTTTTAAACCTTTGAGATCGATGACCTTTCTTTCGAAAGGTCATTACTTCCGGTAAAGTTGCCATTTTGCAGCAGACGCTGCAACTCTCTATGTTTTATTTAAAGCATCTCTATAAATAATTCGAGGATGCCTCGTGACTTTATGGCGAACGGTAACGAGGTCGTTGGGTTATTTCTCGCAGGATGAAATTACTCTCCTGGTAAATTGTTTATGTCAGACTTGGTTTAATTGATGGAAATAAATGCCTTCAATTTAAATTTAAAAAACTATTCATCAATCAGGTGATTTTTTATCAACAAATGAAAGGTAGCAACATTTGTGCAATTTTATCGGAGAGGAAAAAAATGTCACAGAAATCTAATTTATAATTTAAATAATATAGTGTTGAATGGAACCCTAAAAAATTTAATTGAAAATTGCAATTAGATTCTGAAAAAATTTAGGAAAAAATTTTTTCATTCGAGGCGCACGATTTTTTTTAAATTTAATCAGTGATCTATATAAAAAAAAATTATTACAAAATATTATTCGATTTGAAGGAAGTTTAAAGGGAATTTTTTTCAGCCAAGGAATTTTTTGCGTTTGGTCATGATAGAAAAAAAACTTTGGATGGTGATAAAAAATCCAATTTTAAATCTAGAAAAAAGTGAGGATTTTCGAAAATTCTTGGGTTAGGCTTTTATGGCATGTTACTTTCAAATAAGTGTCTTCTTTCTTTAATTAAAAAAAAATCTTGGTTTTTCTCCTTTTCTTTCAATTTCTGGTTTTCGTTTTCTCTGGTGGCTTCGTTTACAGGAGTTACACATTTTCTTGATGAATTTTTTTATTTATTTTCAGAAAGTAGAATAGTTTTGCATGAAATTCGAACAACAAAGGTTTTCTCAAAAATCAATTTTTGTATAAATAATTTTCAGGAACCCATTTAGAAAATTTTGTAATAACTATTTATTCATTTTTGAGAAGTTTTTTTTATTTTATAAATTAAATACCATTATAAATATAATTTTTGTAAGATTCTTGAGAAAATTTAAAAATGGTTTTAAAATTTTTAAACAGGTCGTATAAAAATCTACAAAATAAAATAATTATTTTATTCGACAGGATTTTGCAAAATTTTGGGAGAAATGTTTAATCAATGTTAAATTTAAAAGATATTCAGGACTTTCAGAAGTTTAAAAATATTTGATAAATTTTCGATAATATTTCCAATTTGTTAAATATTTTGTTATATATTTTAAATTTTGTCATGTTTCAAGTTTAAAATTATTAACATAAAGCTTTTAAAAATTTTCAAAAATGTCTAAAGAAAGAATGTGGAAGTTTTCAGACAAAAATTTTATTTTGCAAGATTTCAAAACATTTAACAAGATATCTAAAAAATTCCAGCCAGTTTAGAAATTTATTAAATATTTTTAAGTCTCTTCCGAATTTCTAAATATATTTTAAACTGACTGGAATTTTGCCTAATAATTTTTTTAATCCTGTAAAAAAAATAATTTAAACCTAAAGATTTCATAAAACTCAAACTAAAATTAGGATTTAAAAAGATTCCAAAACATTTCAAACGATTTCTAAAAATTTTTTTAAATATTTTTTGATTTCTTCCAAATTTCTAAAATTTCGAAATATATTTTTTAAGCTGACTCGAATTTTGCCTAACACTTTTCCAATTCTGTAAAATTTTCTAGTTTGTCAAGAATCTTATAAATATTAAATTGATAGAACTTTAAAAACAAACTCATAATACTTTTTCCCTGTTCTTAAATTTCAGAATCTAATTTTAGCTCGGACTAAAGTACTAAAAAACTTTTTAAAAAAATTAGTTATTCAAAATTTTTAATATGTGTTGACAATAGTAGCATAGCTCTACGGCTACGGAAACGGAAACACTTACCGATCGAGAAAGATTCTATTCTATCCTAAGTTACCAACATCAGGTAATTACCGTCGGTCGGTAAGTGTTAGTAGTATAGCTATACAGCTATACCACTAACCTTTATTTTCTCCCCTTAAATCAAAAAACCAAACTAGTGATACAAGTTATTTATAAATAATCATAGGGAAAAAGTTTTTTTTAAATATTTTGAGAAGCCTTTGTTAGAGAGTAATTTTGTTCTGGCAGTTTTATAACTTTGCAACTGACAATCAACAAAAAAATAACTAACAAAATATTAACAATCCTTCTCTTTCTTTGCAATCCCTATTTAAACAAATGACAGCAGACATCACCAGACAAGCAGCACTCAACAAAGGAGCTCAACGACTTCCAAATCCGAGGGTTGGGATAAGGCTGATGCCGCAAAACCTACAACGAAATCTGCCTTCGACTCTTTCAAAAGGTGACACTTTGTAGATCACCACAATCGAAATCAGCATCAGCACATCGATCTTCATAATATTTTTTTTGTTGCTTTTTTTTTCATTTTTTTGAGAACGTCTCGAATTAGTTGAAATATTTTATTCAGATTTTCAGATTGTAATAGATTTTTGTAGATATTTTAAATATTTTATCCTCTTTTCCGTCCACTGTTTTTAGCTTCTTTTCTGCTTTTTGCTTGGGATTTTTTTATCACAACTAATTATAAAAAATATATTTTTTTTAAATTAAAGCAGCATCCAAACATTACGTAAAATGCTTTGTAGGGGGGGGGGGGCAGTTTGTAAATTTTTGCTATTTCTTATCAGGAGTTTCGGTAGGAATAATTGTAAAATTAAAAAAAAAAGTTAATAGACATATATTATAACATAATTAAATTAAGGAATAATTAAATTGACAGTGGAAAAAAATTAATTTTATTAAAAGAAATTTAACAAAATAGTTCAATATTTAACCAAATGTCGTTGAATTTTTAATTAAAAAATGTAAATTTTTCATTAAAAAATTGAACGGCTAACTTTTCAGTCAAAAAAAAATTAATTTTAACAACAAAAAGAAGAATTTTCAGCAAAAAGATAAATTTTCAATCGAGGAAATTATTTTTTAACTAAAATAATTAATTTTGAACAAAAGAATTAAGTTTTCAATAAAAGTCATAAACTTTCGATCAAAAAGATTAATTTTTTACCAAAAAAGTGTATTTTTTTCCAAAATTAATCAATTTTAAATGAATTAGTTGAATTTTCAATAAAAAAAACTAATTTTTATATGAATATTCATTTTAAAATGATAAATTTCCAACTAAAATTATGAATTTTTAAGCAACAAGAAATTTTTGAAAGAAAAATGGAATACTGTAATTTTCAGTTTATTAAAAATTAGTTTAAAACAAAAACTACAAGAATTAAACAAAATATTTCAATTTTTAACTAAATAAATTAAATTTCCCCCAAGAATAATTAAAATTTTAACCAAACAGATAAAATCTTTTCCTATCAGATTAAGTTTCTACCCAAAAGTTACATTTTTAACCACCAAAATAATTTTTCATCTAGTTGTTGAATTTTTAATTAAAAAATGTAAATTTTTCTTAAAAAATGGAACAGCTAAACTTTCATTTAAAAAAATTCAAATGTAACAACAAAAAGAAGAATTTTCAACAAAAAGTTAAATTTTCAATCGAAGGAATTAATTTTGAACTAAAATGATGGAAGGAAGATTCATTTTCTAGCAAAAAACACGAATTTTTCAACATATTTCATAAATTTTCAACTAAAAAGGCAAATTTTTAGATAAAAATTTTACAGTTTAATTTACAGTTAAAAAATTTACCTAAGAACATGATTTTTTCCACCAAATAATTAAATTTTGAATGAAAGTAATAAATTTTCAATTAAAAAGATTAATTTTTTACCAAAGAAGTGGATTTTTTACAAAGTAAATCAATTTTAAATTACTTAGTTGAATTTTTAACTTAAAAGGATGAATTTTCAATAAAAAAATCTAATTTTAATGAGACTGCAGGAATTTTTATACAAATATTTGAATTTTCATTTTAAAAGGATAAGTTTTCAACTAAAATTATGAATTTTTAAGCAACCAAAAAATTTTTAAGGAAAAATGGAATACTATAATTTTCAGTTTATTAAAAATTAATTTTAAACAAAAGCAACAAAAAATAAACAAAATAGTTCCATTTTTGAACAAAGAAATTAAATTTCCCCCAAGAATAATTAAAATTTTAACCAAAAAGATCAAAGTTTTTCCTATCAAATAAAAAATATATATTTTCAAACAGAAATAACAATATACAACACATGAATATTTGACTAATGAAGACAAATTAAAAAAAATTGATTAGTTAAATTTTTAGTTCAAGAAAGATAATTTTTTAAACCAATTAAAATTTTTGTTGACAAAACAGTTTAATTTTGAACAAAAAATCACTTTTTAACTAAAATGATGACATTTCAACAAACAAAAAAAAAGAATTTTTAACAAAGTAATTCTACTTTCAACTAAGTAATATTAAGCGTTAATATTTAAAACCAAAAAAAATAGTCTAAATCAAAAACAGTAAAATTAAAAAAAAAAGATTTTTTAATAAGAGAGTTGAATTCTCAACCAAGGACGATTTTTCAGTAAAACAATAAAAAAAACCTCTACGTAATTTGTGGATGATTCCTAATATTGTTATTCTTGTAAATTTTTTTTTTCTTTGAAAACGTCTGGTATTAGTAGAAAACGTTTTTTTTTTCAAAAAAAAAAAATAGTTCTATCTTAAACTAAAACAGATGAATTTTTAACATTGAAGCCTAATTTTCTGTGAAAAACACTATTTTCAACTAAAAACATTAATTTTTATCTAAAAAAGACTTTTTAGATTTTTTTCGATTTTTCAGATTTCATCTTCTTATCCTCTTTTCCTTCCACTGCTTTTCTTGTTTTCTGCTTTTGTCTTGGGCTTTTTTTATCATAACTGCTTATTAAAAAGAGATCACTACTTCTTTTGTTAGTTAACTCCATTCTATTTTATCTGTATGTAACTGAAGTTTGCAAATTTTTCAGGACCAACTTAAATTTTTTACGATTTAGAAAAAAAAAAGCATAAAAATTTTCTTTAAAAGACTCATGTCTTATGAAAGAAAAAGCATTATTTTTTACAAAAAAAACGTTGCAATTAACGGAGAATAATTATTTAGTTGAATGATGAAATTCTCCACATTTCTGTTAGAAAATAAAAGGCATATCGACGCTTCCATTCCATACCGCTTTACGTCGGTTTTGGGCGGTGTACCGCTCTACGAAGCATCTAGGCGGGATACAGCCCAAACGCAATATTGCGATGTATACCGCCCATTCGCAACATTGCGCTGTATACCGCCCAGTCGCAACATTGCGCTGTATACCGCCTAAATTCAAAATTGCACTGTATGTCGTCCAAGCTCGATATTTCACTGTACACCGCCCAAATGTGACATAAAACGGTATGCGATGGAAGCATCGATATTATGAATCGTATCGACATTATTTTTGTGTGTAGTTTCATTTTATATATTTGTGTACTTTAGTTCGTAGTTCATATTTTCAGGCAGGATTTAATTTCGCATCAGGATTCCTTTCATTTTACACAGTATTCAATTGTTTTTCTCATTTTTAGATGCCTCTCGTCACATTCTACATTTGTTTATTTCATCTTATCGTTTCAGTTTATACCGTACTCGACCTAGGATAGAAAAAAACACTGATTTCATTTTAGAGTTTTTTTTATTCATCAGTTTTTAGAAAAAATCAAATTGCATGGTTCTTATTAAACAATCATCGTTCTCGTAAATATTTGGTTAATCAGTAATAGATAAACAAAGATAAGAAATACTGGTAAACAGAAGAAAAAAATTATTTTGATATTAAATTCTGCTCGAGTAAAAAAAAAAGTTTCATTGGATTTTTTGTTTCAAATTCTTAGAAGTAGTTTTTTGTGAAATAAATCCTAAATAAAATTTGTTTATATTTTTTTCCAGAACTCTTTTAAGCGCTTCTAAAAATTTGGAAAACATAAAATGGAACTTTTCTAGTACTTTTATCCATAATTTGACTTTTAAATTTTCGGGATCCCAGTGGGACTTTTTTTACTCGGGTCGTTTTGGAAATTTTAATTTATTATTTTTAATTAATTACGTTGAATTAAAGCAAAATTTTGTAAATTTAAAAATAATTTTTTTAGCACCACGACCCAACAGAGCAACCAAAACAGCTCACTGAGTCCACAACATGATTCGAACACCTGGTTGGATGGTCTGAACAGTCCTCTTATTCAGGATGAGGGTGACAACAAAATGCTGAAATTGAGATTTGACGTCTCTCAATACACACCAGAGGAAATTGTCGTCAAAACCGTCGACAACAAATTATTGGTGAGTAATTATTTAAAAAATTATTACAACAAAAATTGAAAATTTTTTAAAATATTTATTTAATACTAGCATTATCAGATTTTCAATTTGATTCGAAAACAATTTTTAATAACAAATAAAAATGTCGAATTACTTTTCAATTTATTCGTTTTTAAAATCATGTAAATAGCAATTTTCTTCAGAAAATTCAAAAGGATTTTTGAAGATTTCAGGTATGACAAATAAAAACTTTATTAAATAAAACAGTTTTCAAGAAAATATTTGAATTTTTAACCAAACTGACAAATTCTCACCAGAAAAAGTTTTATTTTTAAACAAAAATATGAAATTTTTAATAAAAGAGACACATTTTCGACCAAATATTTTAATATTTTCACACAAAAATATTAATTTTCAACAAAGAAGTTCATTTTAAACCAATTAGTTGAATTTTTAAACAAATGGGTGAATTTTCGATAAAAAATACAAATTTAAAAAAAGTAGTTGCATTTTCATACTAAAAGATGAATTTTCAACTAAAATTCGGAATTTTTAACCGAGAAAATTTGTTTTTACAAAATTTGTTTTCAAATTTGAACGAAGTAGTTGAATTTTCAACAAAAAATAATTCTCAAAGAAAAATGTATCATAATAAAAAAATATTAGAATTTTAAATAAAAACAGTTGAACTCATTTAAAAAAAGTCGAATTTTAGAAAAAAAAGTTTTATCTCAAACTACAACAAATGAATTTTGAACAATGAAGCCTAATTTTCTGTGAAAACCCCAATTTTCAACCAAAAAAATTAATTGTTATCTAAAAAAGATAGATTTTCAACTAATGAAATTACTTTTGTACTAAAAACAAATTTTTTATCAAAATGCCACAACATTCATTTT
Organism: Druon quercuslanigerum; assembly: GCA_010014905.2. Lineage (NCBI taxonomy): Eukaryota > Metazoa > Arthropoda > Insecta > Hymenoptera > Cynipidae > Druon > Druon quercuslanigerum. The sequence continues at coordinate 10,980 of JAAAKG020139374.1, forward strand.
CAACTTTAAATTTAGTAGTTAAATTAATTAAACTTCATTAAAGAAGCAAAGTTTCAAAAAAAGAATCAAATTTTCAACAAAAATTGACTAGTTACATTTTCAGTTAAGAAATTAATTTAAAAAAAAAACAACGAATTCGTAATAAAATTGTTACATTTTCAACTAAACATTCATTCTAAGTTTAAATAAAAAAAAGATATAAATTCATCAGAAAAAGACGAATTTTCAACAAAATAATTCGTTTTTAAGGAAAAAATTGCAGAATGAAAAAAAAATGTGGAAGAACTATTTTTTAAATTTATTTGTTTATTTGTTTTTAAGATTTTATACAAGGTATTTGAATAGGAATTATAAAAAAATTTAAAAAGATTTTAATAGATTACGGCTATGTGAAAAAACATAATTTCTTATTTTACAGGATTTTATAAAATTGTAGAAAACAGTTTTATCATATATCATCAAAAAACTGGAGTCTTAAAATATTTTTATGAACTTCAAAACTTCTAAAAAAAAATTCAAAATTCTGCGAAACAACAAACATTTCCTTCAAAACTTCCAGATGCTTTTTTTAAAGTAATTTTTCAAATCTTAAAAATTTTTTTCTGAAATAATTTTTCGAAATAAATGTCATTAAAAATTCTTTCTGGGACATTCATAATATATTGGTATTCTCTTTGAAACCTTTCAAAATTCTTGAAAAGTTTCTAAACTTTTTGTTCAAAATCTTCAAAAAAAACTGCGTAAAAGTCTTTTAAAGACTTTTAAATATCTCTAAAATTTACTCGATTTTTTTAAAATTAATTAATTTTGCAAAATTATGCTTTAGGAAATCGTTTGAAATTTTTTAGAATCATTTTCAATTTTCTCTTTAAATGCTATTTCTAACTAAAAAATCAGTTTAAATATACCCAGGATTTTAAAGAAAAATTGTTATTCTCTTGAAACCGTTTGAAATTCTTTAAAAGCTTACTCAAATTAAAAAAAATCTTTGTATCGCAAAATTTTAAAAAATGTTTTAAAATCTTTTAAACTCTTTTTCCAAATGCAAAAAAAATCATTTTTAATGCTTTGCAATTTCTGTCAATTTTCTTTTAAACTTTATTTTCAGACATGAAAAACCACTGGAAATTTTCCCAGAAATTTCAGAAAATTTGTTATTCTTTTAAAACCTTTCAAAATTCTTAAAAAATTTCCGAAATCTTCAAAAATCTATATTTTTTTTAAAAGTGTTTAAATCCAATTAATAAATTATTTTAGAAATTTTAAAAACTTCTAAAACTTTTATATAACTTTTCAAATAATAAAAAATGTTTATTAAATAATTATTAATATTATTTAAGCTGTCACGGATAGCAATTTAAAAAAATATTAATATTATAATAAAAAAAATGATAATTT